>JAWLRI010000199.1:642176-653180 GCA_034781795.1 Crypturellus tataupa | reverse complement strand
AGCGCTCCCCCCGGAGGCGAGGCCGCGGGCGCGGGTTCCGCGGCGGAGCGGGGCCGCCGCCCTCCCGCGCGGCTGCTGCGTGACGCGGCGTGACGTGACGTGACGCGGCGCGGCAGGCCCGGTCACAGGAGGCGCCATCGGAAAGCGAGGACGCCGACACAGACAAACGTTATCAGCATCGGGCTTTCCCTTTGAGCTTGTGCTGTAGTGTCCGCTACGCGAAAGGACTTAGTACGGCGGTTTTCTTGCTGTCTTTAGGTTGTCCTGTCTCCACCTCGGTGTGTTAAAGAAAGCACTCTGCAAACCACACACAGGTTTGGATCTGGAAGCTGGAGAGGAGGGGGAAAGCGGGGCAGGTCATGGATAGCAGAGTTGGTGAGAAACAAACTAAACTGTATTTGTTAGGATTTTCAGACTTCGGTTGTACAATCAATATTCGGACAAATTCACAATGAACCAAAATTTGAAGCAGGCTGCACATGAGGCAGGCTGGATCTGCTTGCAAGGTCTTGCTGGTCATAACACTCGAGTGACTCGCAAGGTACAGGCAATAGGAGGGCAGGCAGCACATGTCCTTCCTATATATACACCACTTTAATCCAGACTAATGATAGCACTGCACACGCTGGACAATGACAGAACAAAGTGATAGTCTTGGAAATTTATCTGCAAGTGTTACAAGGGTAAACTGACCTCGGTGAGGGAAGAGCTTTCCCAGATCCTGCTCTGTGTCAGCAGATGCAGAAACTGGGGATGCTTAATCAACATTTGTCCTGTTTGTACCCTCTGCTGTCTGGATGTTCCCGCTTGCAGGAAACTCAGCCGGGGTCTATGCTGGCCTTAAGAGCAGCTTAAACTTACCCCGGCAAGCCTGGAATCGCTCCCATGAGGTCACACTGGTGCTACCCTCATGTGGGGAAAGGGATCAGAAGGAGGAAAGAAGGAGGAAAAACTTGGATTCAGTGCAACCTGCAGACTACTCTGTCACTTAAGATGTTGTCAGCAGAGGTTATGTCAGGGAAAAAAAAAAAAAAAAAGTCATGCAGAGAGAACTTAAGCCTCCAGTCTTTAAGAAAATAAGCATCAAATTCTGGACCCCCCTCTAATCTGAGCATTCAACAGATGCCACTCTTCTGTCACTGGTCAAATAAATTCTTTATGCTACAAAATACTGCTTTTAAGAATTAAGCCAAACTCTTTCAAAAACTAGCTAAAACCAGACCAATCTTACTTTTCCTAGCTCTACAACAGGACAACAGAATCCTTGCAAAGAATTAATCTAAATATTGCTATACATGTATGACAGAAGTTCTACAGGAAATAAATTGTCTCAGTGTTGTATGTAAAAGACATTCTTGTCCTGTATTGTTAAAGGAAGCCAAAACCAAACCAAACCAACTCTATTTGCTCCTCAAGTTCCTCCTGCTTACAAAAGAACACATTTCACTTCTAAAACTTAAAATTATCATTTTATTATAAAGGGCTAATCTATTAACAAAAATTCTCAGTCCATTTGCATTTAACACAACCTTTGTTGACTACATAAAGCATCCATTAAGGAAAATCAGGTGAATGACTTAGCATGATTTTGTGCCCTGCACATTAAAGATGACTTTTGCACAGCTGCATTATGTTTAGCAGTGGATTCTGCACAATCACATTAAGAATGATATCCTGCTTCCAAAAAAAATATGGAAAACAGCTATTGAAGAAAAATGTCACCATTACGATGTACCTGCTGAACACAGCTAAACAAACTGATCCAAGAATATACCTAGAGAACTTCTATGGAATTGTGAAATTATTGAACAGTTTAAGGTAAGAATTAGGCTCAGATTCTATAAAATGAACTTTCAATCTCAGTATCTTCTTCTTTTTCCTTCAAGATTGCTTGATCAGCTTTCCAGGAAAGTGAAGACCCATTCTTGCTTTAAGGCACAAGAGATTGTTTAACAGTGTTAGGAATACGACTTGCATAGTAATCATAATTCCTCAAAGTGGCAAGAACCCCAGCTGAATTCATATGTTTCACTTCTTTGTTATATTGGAATGAATTTCCATGGATATCAGTTATTTTGCCTGCAAAAAAGGAAAACATTTTATTCCAACAAACAGGATTTGGAGACAGATAAGCTACTGCTACAAGTGATGTAACTAAAAATATAGAAGGTCTTTATATGTAAAATACATTTTCTGCTCCCTTTTTAGGCACAACAGCCTTTTCTTGGTTGAAAACAAACAACTTAGGGCTTTATTTTCTTTAATCAATACTTAAATTCCTCATATTTCAGGAAAAAAATAGCTTGCATCTGTTATGTGTTAATTAAAACTTACGGTGACTTTTACACATTGGCAATTGACAAGAAGGAAAGCACAGTCTTTAGTTCAAGTAAAAGCGGCCATGATGTAAAAATACAACAGCTGATTTTAAATGAGTTTCTAGATACTACCTAAAAAGGGAACAACAGAAATTTTTATGCAAGCTAATTTAACCAAGAGGTACCTACATAATGAAGGGGCTAAATAAAGCCCTGGGCTGCCCCAGATTGGCTATTTCTCATGCCCGAGCTAACCCGTTTTAAAGCTATCCCAGTTACCAACACTATGCTGTAGACTACAGAGGAGATAGATAAATCACACCAAGCCTATTATGTTTGCTTGTCAGAATTCAGGAGTCATTAATACAACTTCATTTTAGTTGTTGTGCAAGATCTGTCACCCTGAACAGCAGAAAAAGTATGATAATCATCTAATTCTTGTTAGTCAGGCTTTTCATAGTTTTCTAAGACCTCAGTCCCCAGATTAAGTGGCTTATGATGGCTGGAAGCCCCTCTTTTTACTCAATTATAGAAATTACTCCATTTTGGAGTTTATACATCTGAGTAATGACTGCATACTTTGGCCTGTTTGTGCTCTGAAGTGTGTCCACATGTTATTACAGAGTAATATGCTTATTAATAATGAGCTGCTACATTCAGTTAGCAAGGCAATATGATTTTAATGTAAAATAGCAGCCAATGGAAAAAATAAGCCACTAATGTGAAAATATCAATGTGCTCAAAAATTTGCAATTTGGCCTTTTTTATTATTTGACAGTTACTAATGATATTACTTGAGGGCAAAATAGACTATATAATGCTTTTCAGGGACTAATTTTCTGCCCCTCTGGAGTTACTGCTGATCAAAGGACTCAAGGCCCCTAGCATAAGTAATAAAAGTCTAATTTCCTTCGAAAGACATTTTACGAAAATCTTACTTTTCACAAGAGATATTAAGAACTTTAAATTGCTACAGTTTCACTTATGTTAGAGAAATATATATATATGTGTATATATATATATATATATTTTACCTCCCACAGCATGTAGAATAGCTTCAGGTGCACATGTATCCCATTTCTTGCACCCAGGACTGGCAAATACGTAAGCAGATGCCTTGCCTTCTATAAGCTGGATGATCTGTTGTGAATAAAGAGTAGTTATCATTGCAAAGGACATAGGCATTCAGAAGTTGGGAAAAAAAAATACCAGGAGCAGTGATTACTCCATATATGTATTGTCAGAAAAGGAGCATCAACCATCCCTGCTCTAGATTACTAAAAAAAAAAAAAAAAAGTCTTACTAAGATTTAAAAAACTGTGATCTTAGATTGTTTATACAGTGAGAATCTGCTCTTAGTTTCAGAGATAAGATTTTGCAGTTTCCACTTAATACTTCAAAATATCTCCATGTTGTATTGCAGTGAATATGGCCCTTATATATGCTGGCAAAAAAAAAAAAAAAAAAAAAGCCTTTGGAGGCTCTGTTTTTTGTGCATGCAGAAGCATGATAAAACTAAGCTCTGCAAAAGAAATACCACTGTGGGCTGGTTCTATTTCTATCCTTTAATATCTGCTACTAGATAGTCAGAGCAAAAGACCTATTAACCTGAGCAGCAGGAAAAGTTTAATAATGGCAATTAAATTCAACTTCCACTTAGTCATTCTGGGCTTTTAATAATGTTTTCCTTCTCCTCCACCCAGACAGAGTGTACTAGAGAAATGGACCATAGCTGTGACCGGAATGGCCAGTCTTAGATACATACATGTATGAAATTCTGACTACCTTATAGCAGAGTGAGTGCTAGTAAGAGAATTTGTACCAGAGGAAGAAGTCCCCTGGACATTAATGTGAGTAAACACTTCTCTCAAAATTCTTCACTCTTTTTCCCAAACTACTGCCTCCAACGGAAAAAAAGATTTGGACTTGCCATACCTTGTTTCCTGCTCCTCCAACTCTGATGACAGTGTCTGGGTTCAAGGCAGCAATGCAGTCATTTACCAGGGTACTGCTGTGAGAACGTGTGGTAACAATGATGTGTTTCCCAGCAGGTGCTTCTGTGAGCTCAAATCCAAAGGCACCCATTCCCAGGACTCCCCAGATTGTCCTACCCAGCACAGCATCAGCTCCTGCCTAGGTAGGGAAACAGGCAGTGGCCAGCATTTAGTTTAAAGCATGAAAGCATGAAAGTAAAGGAATAGCAGGAGACATCTTTGCATTTTAGGGAGTACAATATTAATACTGAGATATATATTTAAACAGTGTCACTTAAAAAAGAAACATTCTAAAGCACAGAGTGAAAAATCAAGATGCTTCATCTATTTCCCTCTAAAATATGGGCTTGTAAAACCTTCAGTAGATCATTTACTGTTTTTCATCTGTAAAACTGTAGTTTTCTACTGTAGTTAGATGCATTACTTCCTGCTGCCAATGATTGTGCCAAATTCATGTCGGCGCATTTCTTTACTTCAGGCACAATTTTTAATGGAAAATACCTTCATTGCCATTGCAGTATGTTTCATCATATATGCCACATGGAACATGTAGCATCAGCTGATAATGAGCTTTACATTACTTCATCCTACAGTATAAAATCACTTACCTGCAAGCGTTTCACAAAGTGACACTATTTTACACATACTGTACTATTACACAAGCCTTGGGAGTCACTAGGACTGCTAGGAGATCCTTGATCCTCAGTTTCTGGAAACCAGTTTTCAAAATTGTATATATAACAACTATCCTTCCATTAAAAAATCCAAACTGCTTTTCAGTTTCTAACTAGAAATGTCTTAAAGTGACAGTTTCAAATCACATAATGCTCTCAAGCAGATCAGTGCATTTAATACCTCATAGTTGTAATATGGCTGGTTGATAACTCCTGCTATTGCTTTGCCTCCATAAGCAATTCCAATAAGAACTGTTACATGGTCAAGGAGACCTGTACAGAAACAATACAAAATTAATTATGCTCGAAAATGAGAAACTAAAGATAGTTTAAAAACAAAGGGGGAGTCTATAGAAGGTCTTACAATGCAATTACTAATCAGGATTTTCAGATTTAACAGTGTAATACATTGCTTGATACGCTTTTTTTTTAGTCATTTTGCTATGCAAAAATTATTCATTTAGGTTCTTCCAAAAAAAAAAAAAAAAAAGCTGAATAGTTTCTTGCAAAGAATTCCAACTACATTATAATGTAACATAATAAAAATGAAATTCAAAGATACAACTAAATGGTAATATATGGATGACATTCTTCTAAACTGGGACCTGAATCCACCAGTAGTACTCAAAAACAAGTAATTCAACAGTAGTTGTACAATTACTCTTTCTCTGAAGAAAGAACAAAAAAATCAAACCAAAAAACACACTGTGATGCAAGATCCAACAAGATGCTGAAGCAAATTTTTGGCATGCCGATTTGGCTATGAATGCAAATTAGGCCTTGCTGAAAACAGTGTCTTTCCATGACCAAAGAATTACTATTTTAGGGGAAGTTTTTGTTCTATTTTAAAAGGCCTATAAATACAACTACAGAATTTAAGTAGTTTGAGATGGGGATGTAAATATTTGCACATTCCCACGCAAATAGAAGATTTAATTCCTCAATAAAAAGTATATACAAAATAGCCAATTTATTTTACTACAAACTTTCAAAGGTATCTGCCAGCAATCAAAAACAACAATTATTTTCTCCTGCAGGAATTGCTGAGGCTCTTCTGTTCCCTGAAACAATAAAACTAGTGAGTACTCAGTAACCCTTTGGGAATATTCAGAACTGGTAACCGAACAGAAATATTAAAAAAAAAAAAAAAAATCCATAGAACTTAAAGTACACAAGCAACATCAGCCTTACCAAAAATCTCATATTTAACTTCTATCATCTACAAAAGCATCTACACCTATAGGCCACTTTATTAAGGAGTAGAACTAAAAGAGAAACGAACCTTCAGTGTACTCTTTGGTCCCATCCAGAGGATCAACCCATATTACGAGCTACAAGAAGGAACCACATAAACAAATTAAAATCATATAAATTAACATGCAAAAGTTTTTAAGCACTTGTGAATAATGATGATAAAAAAAAGACATTCTAATTTTTTTAGTATTATGGTATACGATACATTAAATAAAAATGCACAAATTGAGTGACCTTGTCAGTAAATAGCTTCAATTAAACATGGAAAAGACATTACTTTTTTAAATCCAAAGTTGGTTCCGTACAAATACATTTGAATCACAGAGGAAGCAGATTTCCATTTCCCTTAAGTGCACACAGGAATGCACACAGGATTTCCAGCTTTTGGGCTGTGATTCTCATGACTACATTTCAATTTTAAAGGCAAAAAGGGAAACTGTGAACACTGAAATCATTTCTTTTATTCCTTAATACTTTTAGTTAAAATTAGTAAGTAATATTGATAGATGAGGATAAAAATATGAAGACATGTAACATCACCTCTTCCTCTTTGATTCCTGTGTACTGAGGTGGACAAGGTTTCTTCAGTATTTCTTCACAGTGGCCATCTTCAATCAATTCCTCAGCTACATCATGAGGAGGCAGTTCCTAACAAAAAGATACTCCAAATCATTAAAAAATTGTGCTGGGTTGCACCTCAACTTTCTGGAGAACTGTGGATTTGCTTGAGGCTCACTTGACAAAGCTAATGCAATGAGAAGCTGATTGGGATGGAAATAAAACTTAAAAGAGAGAGAGAGAGATGGTTTCCTAAAATCTGCCAGTGCAAATTGTATAGCAAGTTACATTGTTGGTATGATGTATATTAGGTCCTTACTTCTTCTCCTATGATTGTCACTTTGGGGAACTTCCGTGCCAGTGATGCACAAATGCTCATTTGTACCATTCGATCAGCTTTGGTCTGTAAGTCATTGGCTCCACTCTGTCAAAAGAAGGACAGGAATTTTGAAACAGATTTTGAAACTGGCATAGAAATATCTGTTCTCATGTTTCCAAGGCAAAGATGTAAAATCTGCAATATTAAAAAATTCCAAAGATATTTGAGATACAGTGAGCGATTTAAAAGTCCAATTAATCTAGCTTGTTAAAAGGAATGGAAACCATTTTGATGTATAAACTGTTCCTTGCTCTAGCAGCGGAGACTTTAGAACTGTCAGAAATTAACCAGAGAACTTACACTACACTGTACCTCCTAAACATTCTTCCAGAAAAAAATACTCTAGCGGATACTCTACCATGGATTTGCCATCTCAAGATTATTTGAAAAGATGGCTAATAGCCTTTCTAAAGATGTACTTTAAAGTTTCAAAAGAAAACTTCTTTATGCATTTGAAATTAACGAGTTAATCAAGATAACTACACGGTTTTATTTGGGCCTGTAGACAAAAGTACTTTAAAGAATACTAATGCAGCTACCTTACATGATTTTCATGACCTAAAAGTGGGTTAAGCATGAGAGTCCGGTCTCTTCACATACTTCTGAGAATCCTGCTATGCTTTTGAAAACACAGATCATTACCTTGAAAATCTTTCAAATTCTGTTTCCCACATGACATTGTATTTGCTTAGGGGAAAAAAAAAAAAAAAAAAAAAAAGCAAGCAATGCCACTAATCACAACTCTCTACCTTCCTAAAGTACTATTTGAAAAATGTAAATACCAATAACTACTTCAACAATAAATACTGAAAACAATATAGATACCTAAAATAGTCCATAGAACTGAGACATACCTATAAAGTTTGAATTAACCTTCCAAGTTTATTTCACTAGTATTGTAGTCAAAACCAAAAACCTGGGTCATCAGAGCAGCATACTAACTTAGAATAAGTTAACAACTTCATGCAGATGGTTAAAAATTTATTTCTATTTCATATTTAGAAATAAATAGGAAGTTCCAGATTAAAGCTGAAAAGCTTGATTTGCAATAAAATCTAAGATGCTATATATAAGAAATAAAACACAAATTTATCTTAATACAAAATGATTAAGGCACACAGTACTAAGTGCTACGCTATAGATACTTGAATACAGGTATGGGAATTTACTGGAAATATATTTTATGAATTCTGACATTCTATCCAAAATCTGTGTTCTGTGAAGGGAATCAAGAAAAAATTATGGCACATTCCTTTTGGGAATTAAGACAAAATTACTGTGTGTTCCTTTAAGTGTTTGAGTATCCTTTAGAAATATAGGTCAAAATACATTACTTCTACCATGCCCTTATATCTTTTAAGGAGGATTATTCCTGGCATCAAAGAGGTAGGGTTGAACACCTTGATTTGATTGTTTTTCCTTCCCTAGTTGCATAAGAATAGTCTGGTCTTCAAAAATATCTCCTTGACCTGTATCTAACTCAGCATTAATAAATGAAATTAAATGGAAACAAAATAAAATAAATACCTTTTCCACTATCCCCAGATCTCCTGTAGCCATTATATTTCTAACAATTCTTGCAGCTTTCTCTGCAACTGAATATGCAGAGGCCACCACTCGCATGAGTAGAGTTGGAGAAGAAGCCATTCTGATTGCTGAAAACAAACAAAAAGCAAACATGTAAGCCTCCCTTGACTTTAAAAAGGAAAATACGGAAAATATTTTACATAAATAACATTCCAAGCACATGTATATTATTTAAGCTGAATAGAAAGAGAATAGTGAATTATTGCATATCAGTAGTAATAAAATAAATTGTGATTTATATATATATATGTGTGTGTGTGTGTATAAAACTAAGTAATAAAACAAAAATAGGAGGCTATTTCAAATGAGTTTCACATATTCATGCTCTGCCAGTTAACCTGCTTTTCATCACTAAATTAAAACTGGCATTAAAGAAAAACAACAGCAGTAGGAAACATCATCATCATAAAAGTTAAGAAAAAAATAGTCTATAGCGGATTACGCATTGCTAAATTCTTTCTTTTTTTCTGAACTGAATCTAATGAGTCGGTTTCTGTTTAGATTCAAATACAAAGCTGGAGAAAACATGACATGAGCAGCTTTATTTTCTTAATGAATGAAATAGGCTTTTGTAGATAATCTGCAGATACTGCAAACACTACACTTTTCTATCTTACTTTAAACTTTTCTTGATTTGTTGTAAGAAACCTAATTACATTCCGCTGCTCTACTCAACACTGTCATCCTGTATTTCTTTTGACTGTATTTTGTTCTATATCTGTTCCTCTGAGCATTTTGGTGTAGTTACTATGCCTTTAATTCTCAAATAAAAGAATAACTATCCCTCTTGCAAAACACCAATAAATCTAAATTACTCCCTCCTTTCCATTACCTCAGGAAAAATAACTCTTTCTCTCTCTAAAATATAGAACTCCTCTATATTTTTTGAAGTGCAGAGTTAATTGCTTTTCACTGTTTTCCTGTCCTTTTAAAAAAAAAAAATCTATGGAGACTGCCTACTTTTGGACTGCACTTGTATATATGATATACTTCAAAGTAGTTACTTGAGCACATTGCTAGAAAAAATGATAATATAAAGAAATATAAAATGATAATATAAAGAAATCAGAGTATCAAAGATGATATACTCCCTCACAGTCACCAGGTATTCGAGCAATTGCAGCAAGTATTGCATAAGCAGCAGTCGGTCATTATATAACAACTGCTCCTTTATTGCTTAAGAAATCTACTCAATATGGGAAAGGATCATGTAATGAGGTGATTAAGTCCAGCTACTGTAGATGCCGTTAAGCTGACGTCAAGTTAATGACCGTTTAAAGTAAACTCAAGCAGCAGTGCTGTAGGCATCAAAATCCCAAACTTGGGTGGTTTAACCACCTTTTCCTAACGTTTTTGGAAACACTGCACAGGCTTCCCTGGAAGCGAGGAGAGCAGGTGCATTCCCAAGCACAGCTCCTAGGTGCTAACGTTAATAATTTTTTTGCACCTCGTGGAAGGGAGAAAAGTGCTCTGGACTTTACAACCAAGGTCCGTGCCCAAAGCATACACGGTCGATCCCGGACGGACAGCAATGGTTACAGGGGGAGTTTTGAAAACGCTCTTTGTGGCAAAAAGCGGCTCTCCAAACCCCTGCAAGCAGGAGAGCAGGCCCGCCCGGCGCGCCGGCCCGCGCAGCTCCTCGTTTCCTCACGCTAACCTTCGGCTCGCGCGGTCGGAAAGGCGCATTTCTCGCTCTGGTATTGCTTCGCTTGAGGAGATGACGGCGCCTACCCACTAAAAGCTGTCTGGCATATAGAGTTATTTCAGTCACTAAGGACATAAAAGTGGTCTTCTCTCATACGCAGTTCTTAGTTATTGAAGTCTAAACGCTTTCTCGCGCGCAATCGGACAGCTTTGCAGGAGCAACCGCCCTTCTCCCCCTTCACTCGGCTCCCGCAAGCCCTCGGGGTAAGGACACCACCGTCTGGGGTCCTTATCATTAGTATTTCTGTTGCTTTTAACAATCATTAAGACGCCGCTGCCTAGCGCCCTTACAAGCGGCATCCCCAGCGCCAAGCCGCCTGCAGCTCGGTGCTGCTCGCTGTTCACCCCGAGTTAAGGCGCACGCGGCCTTGAAGGGCTCCCCCTTGCTCCAGGGCCGTTAATTCACCCGTGCCGTAGGGAGAGCCCCCTGCTCGGGGGCACCGCGGCGCCACGTTACCTCGGCCGCGCTCCCCGCACCGCACGCGCCGCCGCCGCCCCGCTCCTTCCTGCCCCGGCGGGAAACGCGTTGCGGCGAA
>JAWLRI010000199.1:573605-641575 GCA_034781795.1 Crypturellus tataupa | reverse complement strand
GGAGCCGCAGCAGCGGCACTCGGTGCTGCTGCCGCGCAGCCGCTTCCCCGCGCAGCTGCCGGGGCGCCTGCAGCCGCAGACCGAGCTCGAGACGCAGCAGGTCGGGGCGGCGGCGGCGGCAGGGCCCGGGCTGGGGCGGGGGGCAGAGCGCCTGCTGTGCCAGGGCGGCACCCCCTCCCCCCGTTTGTTATTGTCGTTATATTCATGTATTTATTGGTTACAGTTCGTTCTCTAGTCAAAATCTGGGCTTCTGCGAAGAGCCAGGGTGATTTTCTTTTTCTTTCCTGTTGTCTCTGCAGAAATGCGGCTTTTCGGAGCTGTATTCGTGGCAAAGGCAGAGGAAAGCGAAGCAGGAGTTTTGCCTCCACGATGGGCCGCCTTACGCCAACGGAGACCCCCACGTGGGCCACGCGCTGAATAAAGTGAGTGCTCCGGCGAATGGCTGCCCCTGCCTTCGCGTGGTGCAACGTTCTGGATATTCTCCGTTCCCGCTTGAACGGGGAGCACTCCAAGTGTTTGGCAGGAGGGCTGGGAGGTAGCCCTCCTGGTTTTCATTCTCCGGGTAAAAGGAAATGATAGGGCAGAATGTGGCGTCTCTGTGCTGGCTGTTCAGTTATGAGGCTGGACATGACACTTCTTTGAAAAAGAAAAAGTATTAGAAAATCTACTGTGCAATTCATCCCTAAGAATTATAAATATGCAGTTTGTGAGTGCACAAAAATCATGGCAGGCCCGGGTGTATGTTTATAATTTTATACATAAATGGTACTGTAATACATAATTGTATGGTAATTTGGTGTTTCTTTTTCCTGTGGATGTTTCACAAGTTTGTTATATTGCACGTTTTTATTTTTATCTGGCTATCATCAATGCAAAAACAATGATGAAATGTTGATTTTTTTTTAAAGTACAGGTTTTTATCTTTAAAATGAAACTGTGTCATAGGGGTATATTTAGATTCAGCCCTGAGAGTAATGATATTCTGTATCCGGCAGAATGGGAAAGAATAAGGCCACTCACTGATGGGATCTAATGGAGAAGTGTGGGTTTCTGAAAACCAAAGGGTTTTGCATATGAGCACTTTACTGAGACACAGCAAAGTGCACTAAGCTCGTTAGTGACTTCTGTGCTTAACAGCGAGCACAGTTAGGGTTTGATCACTTCAAGCCCTGCACGTTTATAAACTGCATCTTTCAGTTGTCCCAGGCATGATTTCCTATGATCAAGGGTCCTTTGGTAAGATTCTGTCCAGGTGCAAAAGAGTGGGCAATGCCCAGCTCTGCAGGGCTACCATGCAATTCATCCTGCTTTCTGTTAAGTTTGGCCTCCCAAGAAGCTCTTAAGCAATATATAGCTATTCCACATTGAGGAGCCGCGGTGCTAACTGACCCTTGTGTCTTCCCAGATTTTGAAAGACATCACTAATCGTTTCCACATGATGAGAGGCTACAAGGTGCATTACGTGCCAGGGTGGGACTGTCATGGTTTGCCAATTGAGCTGAAAGCATTATCGGAAGTCAAGGGAACTGCAAATCTTTCACCGATGGAAATCAGACAGAAAGGTAAACTTTTGGAAAGCTGGTTTAAATATTTGTCTTAGTCGTCATATTTTGAATGTTATGATATATATATAGCTTTTCTGCTTTTTCTACCTGTTTTTGTTAGGTGTTTGTGACACTTTCTAGGAACACATTACTGGTAGTCTGTTTGCAAAGCAGATGGCGTACAATGTAATCTCATCAAGTGGGATAATTGAAAACATGCTGAAATTGTTGTTGTAATGAGCTTGCATAGTGTTGACCATGGATTTAAGGAACAGGAGGACAGGGAATTTGGACACTGTTTTGAAAAAGTATTTCAAGTACCAAGTGTGCTGAGTGACATTAGCATTCACCTGCAAGCTCTTCATAATGGACAATTTAAACTGCTTTAGCCAGAAATGACATCAGTGAAACTCTAACCTTAATTTTGTTTCGATAGTTTGCATTTTGAGAAACTATTTTCGTAGCTGGAAATACTTGTTTTTTTTTTCTTCCTAATGAAGAAAGTGAGTGTTCTAGAGGTGCGTGTCCTGTATGTCCTCAAGTAAAGAAATCTGTCTCCTGGCTCTTTTTGCCCTTGACAGTTATTTTATAAACTACTTTTGTGGAATGTGTTTTTGAGCCTTAATAATCTCTTAGGATGCAGTTTTACTTTATTTAACCCCAGCATTTTCTTCTCAAAAATATAATTTCATTTAAAATATGCTATTGATATTAATCGTGGTAGGTTAAGCCTTATTCTTAATTTTCCAGCCAGAGAATTTGCAGAAAGAGCAATTGAGAAGCAGAAATCTGCCTTCATTCGTTGGGGCATAATGGCAGACTGGGCTAACTGCTATCGTACATTTGATGGAAAGTATGAAGCAAACCAACTGAAAGTCTTCTACAAAATGTATGATAAGGTATGGAGAGCTTTTATTGAAGTATGTTTTAACTTGTTAAGAGTTTTGATTTTCTTAACTCTCTTTCCTCTTCTGCTTTAGGGTTTCATTTATCGGGACTATAAACCCGTGTTTTGGTCTCCTTCAGCAAAGTAAGAACCAGCTTATTATTTTGTCTTTGCAAGCATAACAAACATCAATGTCTTTTTATGTTCACATATGTTAACCTGTGTTTGATATGTACCCAGTACAGCCTTGGCTGAAGCAGAACTTGAATACAATGAGCAGCACGTCAGTCGTTCTGTGTATATGAAATTTCCCCTGCTAAAGCCACCACCTAAGCTGGCCTCTGTATTAGGTATGACTTATGTTTAGTTTTTAAGACAGGTAAATTTGTGTTCTGTTATCATTTTTACAAATAAGATACTTCTGACTTTTATCTGTAGATGGATCATCCTCTGCCAGTGTGTTAGTCTGGACCACGCAGCCTTGGACTGTGCCGGCCAATCAAGCAATTTGCTACATGCCAGATGCAGCGTATGTGCC
This sequence comes from Crypturellus tataupa, assembly GCA_034781795.1. Classification (NCBI taxonomy): domain Eukaryota; kingdom Metazoa; phylum Chordata; class Aves; order Tinamiformes; family Tinamidae; genus Crypturellus; species Crypturellus tataupa. The sequence goes on along the minus strand of JAWLRI010000199.1, from coordinate 638,607 downwards.
TAACTCAGTTCACTGATCTGCTTCTGCCTTTACCAATATTCAGCAGGAAAAAAAAAGTGACATTATTGTCAGTTTTGTTCTATTTCTCTAATAATGTAGTAGTTCTTGCTTTGATTTTTAGCCCATCTAAATGTATTTATTCTTCCTGATGTAATGTTTTCTGGAAGTTCTTTGGAGATTTAAAAGCAAATTGGATATCTAGACTAAAAGAAACTGTATGTTGTCCTCTTCTAGAGTTTAGAGGTTTAAACTGTTTAGCTTTACAGTTTATCATAAGTAGTATCCTAAATATTTATTTGCACTGTAGGTATTCCATTGTGAAATGCACAGCTACTGGTGAACACTTCATTTTGGCTACAGATAGAGTTGAATCTTCAGCTGCAGCTTTGGACACACAGTTTGAGGTTATATCAACATGTAAAGGTAAATTTTCTTGTCAGATTCTGTTAGATTTGGTCACATAGTGTATTGTAACTGTATTTTTCAAGCATAGATTTCAAAGTACATTTTAAAATCTGGCTTCGGGTTTACAATATTTGAACATGAAGTTGGAGTATAAAGATTTTAATTACACTGAATACAGTTTGTTTGTCTTGCTAATGTCTTTGCTAGTGCGAGAAGTGCTTAATTTTAAGTTTGCTTATCGTCTGTCTGTTTGCTAAATTCTTCCTAAACTGATGAAACCACCTAATGTAGCAGAATCAGCAACAACATCAGCCAGTGTTGTTGTTTGATGTTACTCTTCAAGGTTTTGATAATTCCATAGTGTATAGTGATTCTGTAGCAATCACAGTAACCGTAAAGACTGTTGAGGTGTCCTAGGTGTTTCCAGACTCACGCTTAAAACTAATGCAGTAAAGTTTGCATCCTCACATACAGCACAGTAATGGTAACAAGCCCACTTCTGATTCAGTGTTTTGAGTTAGAATTTATTCTTTTGTCTGGAATGACACCACCCACGATAGGCTACTGTTGTGTAGCATAGGAGAAAATCTCCCCCGCCTCCCCACCTCCCAGGACATGTGCAGCAGAAACAATGCAGAGAATTTGTAAGCGTTTGAATGGGAACCCACAAAGAAGATAAAATTATATCTGAATAATATCCTCTCTGTACTACTGTTGGTTTGCATTTCTGTTCTCTGATAAGAGAAGCTGAGAGCGTGAATTGTTTGTCTACTTTCTCTTCAGATTATCTTTTTCATTTCCAGGTGCCGATTTGGCAGATGGTTCTTGTGCTCATCCCACAATTCCTGGCAAAGTCTCTCCTTTGTTACCTGCAAATCACGTGACAATGACAAAAGGAACGGGATTAGTTCATACAGCCCCAGCTCATGGTATGGAAGACTACAATGTAGCTTCCCACCATCAACTACCCACGGTACTTTTATTTTCTTCAGCTTCTGTTTTCTTGCAGCTATTTGATCACATGCCACTAAAGTGACTGTTATAATTTGCATGTAGATAAGTGAGTATTTCTAATAGCCTGCAGAACTGCCATATGCAGAACTAAGCTTCAAAGAGTACATATTCCCAAATAAAAGGATGAAGAGAGTCCTGTGTTTCTTATCCAGTTAATCGAAGTTGCCCCTATAGTGGTAGAAGAGAATGTGATTTTTTTTTTTTGAGAATAATGCAGAACTCTTCTGTCTATACTCAGAACCCATTATAAAGCTACATCTTATGGACTAATAAATTAACAGTTATATAGGTTGTTATTACTGTTTTCAGCAGAGCTTGGGTAATTCTTGAATAAGAAAAAAAGATAGGCAATAAGAACTTAACTCCTACCTTCAGTAAATATACCTTGGATGTCAGTGATTTTAAAAGAACATCATGTGCATGTATATATATGCATTTATAAGAATAATATTTACTTACATAAATATATATAAATTTATACATGTGTATGTATATATACATCTAGTTATGCATGATCAGTACATGTTTGGAAATGAACATGAAGGATATTTTTTTCTCTTTTACCTTTTCAAAGAGGTAACTCTTGATCTTTCAAAACCTGAGTGTGCCTATACTTCTGTTGATTCCTTTTGTTTGTTTTACTGTTAGTTTGAAAATGAATTAAAATCCTAAGCAGTGACTTGCAGTAACACAGCTGTGGTATATTTTCAAACTTAGTGTTGCTCATTTCTTCTGATAGGTCAAACTCACTTGTCTGTTCGTAAAGTACTGTGTTGCAGTTTGCTAAATCTAAAGTGTACTTAAATATAGCATACTCTTTTTTTTCCATCAGAAAAAATGTTACATAGCGGAGTACTTAACTCAGGCTTGAGTATCAAAAGGGTGATTAATTACCTCATAGTATTATATTAACACAATTAATATGTGAATTTTCAGGATTGCCTTGTCGATGAGGGTGGATTTTTTACAGAAGCTGCAGGTCCTGAACTGCAAAGAAAGAACGTGCTTGAGGAGGGAAATGAAGCTAGTGAGTACTTAGTCAATTTTAACTTTATTAGGTACATTTTTTCAGATATATTTTCAGGCTGTTATAAATCTGAACACATATTGAATATGGGTGACATACATGCATCACATCTTACAGTGCTGATCGTGGAAAGGGAAGAACTGAGGCTAGTAGTAACAGTATGTTTGAGTCTGATTTTTATCTTGCCTTTTTTTTTCTCTCAGTCATTCAGATGCTTCAAGCAGCAGGGAGTTTATTAAAAGAGGAGAAATATGTACATAGTTACCCATATGACTGGAGGACTAAAAAGCCAATGATTATTCGTGCCAGCAAACAGTGGTTTGTAAACACAGCAAGTATAAAGGCTACAGCCCAGGTAAATCACTTTTGTTTTGTGGGCAGCTTAAAGGCTGATGATGCCATTGGAATCAGTAAAAACAGTTTTATTATGTCTAGCTCAAGGTTATTGTCTTTTCTACTGTTTACAAATGCTGCCTATATGACATGTATATGTGACAGTGTTAGTAAATTGTAGGAGTGATGAATATTGTCAATTTATTTTTCATCAATATTGATATAATTCAGCATAAATGCATTGACTCTGAGATGTCTGATTATTGCACTTACAGGAGATGCATAAATTTCTTAGAGCTACTGAATTTCTTTCCTCAAAGGAAATTTTAAAGCATTCTCTTCTGGCTTCTCTGAAATTAAGTATTTTTATCACTCTTAAGGTTATCTTTGCATATGTGATAGCCATATGTGGCTATACATCTGTGTTTCCTCCCATATTTATTCTACTTGAATAATAGCCACATCCATATTTCAGTGTTTTAAAAAAAGTGGATTTTTTAATTTTGTTTATTTGTTTTTTTAATGCAGTGCTGCTCGGAAATTATATGCTTCCATGAAAAAAATTCAGACCAACACATTAGACTTGTTGGGGTGATAGTGATTTCCTTTTAGTTAGGGCATGAGGTGTTTATCTAGCATGGTGAAAAACACATCAGTTATTCAGCATTGGGAGTGTAAGTGGTAGCCCACACTCTGAAGTTCAGGAAATACATCTCAAGATGCAGTTTTGAAGTCAACAACAGCACAAGGCACAATAAACAGTTAAACACTGAGTGGAGCTACAGAAACCATTTCTACCTCCCCTTTGTGTGTTTGCTACAGTGTCAGAGCTGTCGAAAAGGCTGCTCTGTGTGAACCCATACAGTCTGTATGGTGGTATTAGACTATAACTGAAGAGCAGTGTGCAGTGAGGTAAATGAAACAAACATTTTGTCTGCCCAAAAACATATTACGTGATGAGAGTTCAGGCCTGGTCTGAACCTTTTTTCTTTGATACTGTTTAGCTGAGTGTTGATTCTTGTTCAACAATTCACTGTTTACTTTTTAGGAAGCGCTAAAAAAAGTGAAAGTTATTCCCACATCTGCAGTAAACAGAATGCTAGAAATGCTGGACAGAAGGACATTTTGGTGTATATCACGGCAAAGAAGCTGGGGTGTTCCGATTCCTGTTTTCTACCAGAAGGACACAGGAGAGTGCCTGATAAACAGGTAATTGTCTAGCTTTGTATACCCTAGGAAGTGAAAGGACAAGAGCACTTACTGTTGCTCTGCAGTTTTGCAGTGTGTCATAAAACTCATAACTAAACATATTCTTGCTTGTAATTAGTTATATAAAGAGATAATTCCGGTACAAGTTTAAGTAATGAAAAGCTCATTGCTGAATATGACTCTTTTGCAAATAATTGGAGGCAGCTTAAGTACATTCTTGCATTACCTGTTGAGTCCCTCAAGATAGTGGTTGTCAGTTTCTTCCCCCTTAATTAAGTTCAGTGAGCTGGCAGTAGTCACAGACTTTTATGGTTTAAATAAGGGGGAAAATGTGAGTTATGGTTAGAGATTGTAAACATGATCTTAGCATTATGAATGGAACGAGGCAGATATTTGTTAAAATGAATCTTGAAATTAAGTAGCCAACGATGAAAAATCTGAAGTGGAATAACAAAGTCAGTTGCAGAATAAATAACTTAGGTTTGGGTTCAAAGTAAAGTTACAGGGTGTGTTGTTGTTGTTGTTGTTTTGGTTTGGTTTATTCTTTTTGTCAAAAAACAACCTCAGTGAGTGAGTGGATTTTAACTATATGCATAGATATGCCCAAAGTTTTGCATTCCAGCCTTACTCTGTCATACTTAGGTGAAGTCAGATAGTCAGGAATTCCTTACCTTTTTGCAGTAACTGTATACCATGTAATGCAGAAGAAATCCTGAGATATATTATTTTATATACGAAACTTTAAACAAATATGATTTTGTTTATTGCTTTAAGGAGTAATAGGGAGCTGCTTTTTCCACTTTAGGCAACAGAAATTTTCCAAAAGCTGGGAAAAATGGTCTTGTGAAGTTCTGCTTTCTTTATCTATTTCCATAATTGTTTTCTGTCTGAAGGTAATTGTTTAACTCCATTTTACAAGTCTTAACCTCAGTGATACTTGCGCGAGTTCATTAGGGTAATGAGATGAAAACAAATTTGAGTGGTAGAGCATTTTGCTTTTGATGACAAACAGACTGCAAAGAGTCCAGCCTGTTTTGTGGAGCGCTGAGTAAATGAGCGTGGAAGGTGGTGAGGTTTGCGGGGCGAGGAGACATGGGACAAAGTTACTCCATGATTTGACCTAGCGTGACTGCATGTAGGTGCACAGCTATGTCTTTGCTGCTCTGAGTAGCAACAGTTAAAAGTTGTTTTTAGTACTCAAATAATGCTGAGGCACACCAGAAAAACATGGATGGGAGCTCTGTAGCCTGTAAAACTGTTTTGTCTGCAAAAATGGAAAAAAGTATATAATTCACATCATGAATTAAAATTTGGGGGGAATACTCATTGCAGATTTTCTGAGCAGTATCCCTCAATGTGTTACTTATATTGGTTTCAATCAATTGGTTTAACAACAAAATAAGAACGTAGTGAAATATAATTTAGTTGGCATTCAAATATCTGCTTCAGGATTGACCCAGTACAACAGATGCAACTGGTGCAGAAAATACATGAAGGGATATACGAGAGTTCTTCTAGGTGGTATTCAAATTACCTTAAAAGCTTGTATTAAATGGGATGTCTTTTTAAAACCTTCTGTGTCTGTGACTACTGCTGGAGTTAAATGATGTACAGCAATCGGGTGATAAACTTTGCAGTAGAGCAAGAGCCCTACCTTTGTGTATTTAGATACTGGCCTACCGGGAATGTGTGTAGGCAAGGGGACAAAGGGACAGTGTAGCATGTTAGATTAGAATTGATCCAGGTGGGGAAAGAAAAACCCAGTGTATATCTGATATGCTGGAAAAGTAGCTTTATTTAGCTTGACTGACAGCTTTAGTCCATAGTTTAAGTTACTTTACAGCAAAGATGGGAAGTTTTAAAATATAGGGGTAAAGCACTCCTTAGCTGTACCAAGCTCCTGGAACAGGTATTGGGGAAGTGTACAGAATATTGGCCTATAGAAATGACAGGCAAGTTTAGAAAGCAGTCTGTCAATTCATAGGTCATTTTCCTGGACACCAATTCTTACTGAAATAAACAAGTAAACTTAAATATTTTTTTCCTTTTGCTTTGTTATTTTGAAATATTAGCACAGTGCAATGCTGACATACAAAACTAGTATCAGAAAGCTGTAGTTCATGTGAATAATTCAAAATCATTAAAAACAAGAACAGGTAACTTGCATTTCCAACAAAAGCTGTTCTCTTAACTTGAACGCTGGGTAAATTTGCTTCTAGTAGCAGCGGCTCCGGTGTTTTTGAGTGACTATCAAAAGTAACAGCATCTCCACTGGAAGTTAGTGTAGTCCACATGGAGTTGCTGTTACATATGAGAGCACTAATCCTTGGTCTTGAGTGATCCCTTCTATTAATCACCTGTAAAAAAATTTTTACGCAGTTTCCCTTTGTAAATCTCAGTTTCCTTCGCTTTATCATTTAAAAGTGTACTGAAAATTTCTCTTTTGCAATGTTACTGCTTGTCTCTAACAGAGCTGTTTCCAGACACTAAAATTTCCGTCTTTCTAACTTCAGAAACAAGAGCTAGATTGTAATCTTGGCTGCAGTAAGTTTGATACCAGATCTCCTTGAGAGTCTTCCTGCTCGCTGCTGCGGCACCATGTAGCCCTAAAAGACATTGGGTTGTGCAAAATGATTTTCTAAGAGTAAATCCATTCTGTAAGGCTGTACCTCATCATATCACACATCATGCAAGCAGGTATTAAAAATTAGTATCAGATAGCTATAAAATAACAAAATAATATGGCATAGAAAAAGGGAGAACGCATCATCATTGCTGCAGTTTTCCAGTGAAAATTATTATAATAGATTATAGAAAGCGATATAGAATATAGAGATAAGATTGTCTGCAATTTTTTTTAATAAGGAGATAGGAGGAAAAAATAAATAGAATGCATGAACAAATAAACATTTGATTTATATGTTTTGCCTGTCAGCTTTTAAGTTGATAGATTTCTTGCAAGAGAAATCTAATTTTAGCAAATTCTGCAACTCTTGAAAGTGAAGAGAGATCAAAAATAAAACAGATCTCTATTTCTGTTGCTAACTCACACCAAGTAATATGAATTTAATTATGAAATTAAATACATTCATTAATATGACCTCAAGAAATTACTTCTTAAATTTACAATTTCACTGTATCAATAACTATTATTGCAAAGGGCGTTCTAATGTCTTGTTCTCTTTTGGTGAGTTGGATTAAAAATTAACTTAAATTTGTCCCATTGAAGAGACCCTCAGTTTTGAAGCAGATCTGCATTGCTTCTAATTTGCTATCTAAAGTAGTAAAATATGGTTCATTGATTTAAAAGCAATAGAAACTTACCATAGCCTAAGTACTTACTCTCGGGATATCGAGGAAGGTAACTTGCCCTCTTTCCAGTTGGTCGAAAAGAAGTCGAGAGATCATGAGGAACTGTTTTCTTCTCCTCCTGGCTGTACCTTAATGCTGCCTAATTTCTGTTAACACATTAAATAAGTGTTCAACGTAATCAATATTGGACTTCAGAGTGATTGGCTGGTGTCGTGGTAGCGTGAAATGCCGTAGAGGTTCCCGTGTTAAAAACGTAGCAAGTGACACGTAGCGCAAGTTCTTCTAGATACCGTGTATGAATACGGGGCAAAGTTTTACAATGGTGTTTATTGCTCACTCTGGGAATTATCCTGCTCACATTGAAGCCCAGATTATAAAGTGATGAGTACTTATTTGAGAAAGGTGGTTTTCCTTTGCACCTTCCATAAATGTCATTTTTTTTTAAATCCTTCTTGCAATACAGATAGTTTAAATATAATCTTTTTCTCTCTTTGGGGGTAACATTATGCTATGGAAAGATCAAAGAAACAGGGTTTATTTTGAAACTGTAGGAGGAAAAAAGTGTTCAAAATGATTCTCTTTGGTTAACCTAAGTATTTCCTCTTTAAAATACTGGATTGAGTGACTATTAATATTTTTCAGAACACTTAATTTGAGTAGCAAAGCTAAATGTTATGGAAAAAAAAATGCTAAAATGTGCTTTATTCCTTGATTTGAAACTGATCAAGTTTTGAGAATATAGATCAATAAGAAGATGACAGTCCTAACTTTTCTTGTGTTTTTTAAATTTGACTTTCTTCTGACTGAGAACTTTCTTCTGTAGCATAATCATATTTGTTCATTTGTGTTTGTGTCACAGAAATACACCTTTAAAATGATTCTGTTCCCCATAAAATAACAGCATAAGCAGCATGCCTGGCAGAAGGCTAGGCCACAACGGTGTGTTTTGCAGAAGCAGTTCACCCATGGTGGCAGTTGATTGCTGTGTGGTATCGGCCCCGCTTACTGTAAATGAAGGCAGTCGTTTTTACAAGGTTTCCCAAGGCAGAGAACAAGGTTTCCTGTTTCCTTCTCGTCCCTCCCCTTGCAGGAAAGGAAAGGGGGACGCTGTGTCCTTGCTACATGCGCCACGGTTTGCCCTGCTGTAGAGCTGCCTTTCCCCCACCCTGCTGGTTTCTCCCATGCTTGTGTGATGACTGTTTGCTAGTCATGTAGGATTGGAAGAAAATGCTGCTTCTTACCCATGAAGAGAGAGTCAGTAACTTAATTTAAATATAATCTTCCTTTCTCAGCTTGGCAGGACAGTAGTTGCTTCCTGTGAGATCATAAGGGAAATACTGCATATTAAAAGCTTATGTATGCATTTGTATGCAGGTGTCTGTATACATAATTTAAACAAACAAACAAATACTTTGGTTAGAGACCAGTGTTTTAATAAGTATTGTCATACAGTTCACTTTGGGAAAAGTGAAACGATTAGCAAGTGGAACTAATAGCAATCGTACCTTTAAAACACCCTTGTCAGCAAATACGGCATATTTCATGGTTATTCCCAAAGGGCTGTTAAGTTTTTATCGGGAGCAACCAGTCTAACTCATCCAACTTGACCTGTAGAAGTTCAGCAGGGCAGATGTGGCACAGAAATGTGCTGATCTTTATGGTAAATCTTCTCGTGCTGGTAGTGGTTGGTCTTTCCTTGCACTGCTTGTTTCATTGGTTACTTTGAACCTACAGGAAGATGTGGGCTACGTTTAGAGCAGCTCTGACATGACTCGGTGTGAGCCTAGAGCACCCAAAGGGGCTTTGGGTTTTTTTTTTTTTTTTTTTTTTTTTTGAGTCCTCTTGTTTCTGTAGGAAACTCTAGGCTAAACGGACAGTTGCAATGTCAATATTAATTGAGAATTGGTGAGACTTTCTCTATTTTAAGAATTAGTAAAAACAGTGTTTTTCTTAAATACTGGTTTAATGCTTTCAATATGTACAGACTGGGAATGAATTTCTCACTATATCTATATACAGTATAGGCAAGTGACATGGAAGACAAGCTTAGTTTCTATGTAAATTTCTCTACTTGTTTTAGAGACTTTTTTTAGACTTTATAGACTTCTTTAGGACTTTTCTGCTTGAATTCATGCTGGGAATCTGTATGATTCTCAATTAGAAAAGGTTTCAGGTTCTAATTGGATACCAGAACCATTATTCAACACCTTTTTTTTTTCCTTTTTTTTTTTTGTGTGTGTGTGTGAATCCCTCAAAGTGCACCCAAATTTTACTTGTTAATAGGAATGCGATAGGAACACTTGCCCAATCAAATTTTAATCATTCTCTTTTAATTTAGGAATACTCTGAAATCTGGGAAAGGTCAGCATTAAAGATGACTTTTTTTTTTTTTTTTTTTTTTTTTTTTTTTTTTTTTTTTTTTGCCTTTACCTCTTGGTTCACAGCTATTTGGTCTTGCAAGACATTTGCCAGTCTGAGTCATGATTGTGTTCTGGTGTGGTGCTTCCCTTCTGAAAATATAAATGCTGCCAGTCACTTTCACAGGGTGAGAGTTCACCTGTAACTCTTGAGACTGTTGAGAGAGCTCTTGAAGTCCTCAACTGAGGAGTAGTTACCCATAATTGGAATTAAAGATACTTCATTGAAAGAGTCAAAGGTGGAGCCTTCTTGCAGTAAGGAACAGAGCATAATGTTGTGTATTGCTTTCTCTGAAATGTTCCGAGGTCCTACAATTGGGGTCATCATTGTAAAAGCTGGATTTACCTCCAAACCTTCAGTAGAAGGTGCTCATGCCACAGAGAAGAGTGAGATTTGGTGGAATAGTTTAATCTGGCCTGAGACAATCAAAATAATTTTGGTCTTGGCTTATGTGATTTTTCCTGAGAAGCTTCTGATTTTGCAGCTATCTTGTATGTATGAAGGAAGGAAGGAAGGCACAAAAGATATTTCTCGGCTGGCCTAGAGCACTCCATCAGGGCTGCATTTCTTGTTTTCTTCTGTTTTGGGGAAGTAACGCACCAGAAGAGTCTTTTTGCAGATGGGCCTCTGTAATATTTCTGGAGGGAGAAGACACCACTGAGAACTGGCATTCCTAAATTTTGTTTTACCAAAAGAGTTGTTGGCAGATATTGCTATAAGCCACAGACTGTGTCCCTTGACAATTAAGGGTGATGATGACTGCCGTCCCTTATGGCCTGCAGGAGGGAAAACTCCAGTGCGTGCCTGTTAGCTCTGGTTCTGTAAGGGATACTGACTGGTGCGAATGTGTTTTCTCTCCGGAAGATGTACTGGGATGATCTAAATGGATTTACTTTGAAAAGACCAGGACTGGTTAATAAAAAATCGTTGGTCTGACACTGCAATTTTATCCTTGCAATCATCAGCAAAATGGCATTATCCTCGTGCATTCTTATTTCATGTTGTGTTACTGCACAGTAATTTATTTTGTATCTTATTGAAGAATCTCAGTTTTCATACTGAAGCATTTTCTGTAAGTGCACACAACATTTAGTGGATGTTGTGTGAGCCAGCGAGATGAAGGGAGTTTTGCTTTTTCTTCGTTTTTGTTTTTTTAACCTAGCTTAAAGTTTGCCTAGACCTGACATATAATTATATTAAAAATCAGTTCCCTCTAGCCTTGCCTACTGAGGACCACAATTGAATTTATCATAAACAGTGTAGAGAACTGTATGCATTTCTGTTCTGTTATCTGTTCATATCAGGAAAAAATGCTTAGTTTAAAAAACATTTTTTTCTCTGTAGTATTTATTTATTTCAGAATCTTTGTCCTTGCTGGGGTATACTATATTGACTGATACTTTGCCCTCAGAGTGTACGTTGAGTGGTTGATAACATCTCTTCTGGGTACAAGAACTACAGTTTCTTCCATTACTGGGAATGATATCTGTAGTATATACCTGTCTTTATATTTAAAACATGTATTGCTAAAAGAGGAATCCAGGAAGCTGCTAATGTAATATGAGATGTGTACATTTGACATGCTGGTATTTGCTAGTTCTATTTCCATGTGAGTTTTCAAGGTCTCAATAAAGTGGAAAAGAGAAACCTGTTGTCAAAAAGGCAGTATTGCGGGGGAGAATAGTCTTGGAATGAAACAAAGAAGTAAAATGGGTTTTGGAAGGTTTCAAGCTGCTGTCATCTTTTTTGAGTGTCCAAGCTGTTGATGATTTGCAGAAAAGCTAACCCAGATATAGGTTTCTGTATACCCAGGCTTTTACACAACTCTATGGCTAGCATCTTGGAAGGCAGAAGTAGAAAGTTGTCTGGTTGGGGGTTGGGAAGCTGGTAAATCCCAGGTTTAAATAGGTGGATCTCTTTATCACTATACTTCACCACTTAGATCTCAGGTGCTTGAAGAGATGTATGTTAATTTACCAATTCATACAATCTGTTTTTCCTTCTAACCCAGTGAAACCATCACAAATATCATTAAAGTAGTGGAGCAGCAAGGGTCAGATGCATGGTGGACTCTTCCTATTGAACAGCTGCTATCAAAGGACGCTGTATTAAAGGTAATTTTTTGACCCCAAATAGAGAGTCAGGTGGTTCAGTGATGGAAAGTAGTGTAAAACCTTCACATATGCTTGGAACACTTTTCCAGTGTCTCCTACATCTATGAGATGGTAAGAACCGAGTATGACAAAGCATGTACAAGGAGATTTGTGCTCTTAATTCAGGTTATAAAGTCTCTATTTTCCTCCTTTTAGTCGAAGAGGATGCCAGTTTCCTCCAGAAGCAAGTTATTAGCCTATTTATATCTAAAGTCTTTTTTTTTGTCATTAGAACAGGATTTTTTTTTTCTTCCTACCTTCCATCATTCCATTAATAGTTAGGTTCTTAAGCTTACAAACAAACCATAGTGTGAATCTAGCATTGACATTTTTAGGCAGTTTTTTTTTCTTGTCACTAACAATCTTGAAAACTATTGTTAATAATTATTTAAGTTATTTTGTGTTCTCTTGCAACATAGCTGGCAGAACTTGCACAAAAACTGGTCCAGAAATCAAATCTGCCTTATTTATAGCTTTGAATAGCATTAATGACATGGAATATTCTGTTTGCATTATTTAATTGTTTTTCCAACAGGCTGGTGGTCACGATACTTCAGATTATGTAAAAGGACAGGATGTCCTGGACATCTGGTTTGATAGCGGAACTTCCTGGGCCCATGTTTTGGAAGGTATGAAATTAGTATGTTGATAATGGTTCTGTAACACCTGGGGAACCAAAGTAGCTATTTTGTATAATGATGTTGGGATCAGGAAAGACTGAGCCGCAAACTGGTGGTCATTTCTTGTAAAACTTTTAGCTTATGCTTGTACGGAATAAGATTTAATGTTGGCAAACTCATTCTCAGTATAACTAAAGATGAGATTTTCCTAACACACACACCTTACTGGCCATGTGGCATGCATTTTTTCTCCCAATCTGAACATGTTTGTTTTTTTTTTTCCTATAGAATTTTTATGAAAGACCAAGGCCTTTCAATGCTACCTGAAGCTTTAGGTGATTTTCAGTTAACACATTTCAGTTTGTACTAGTACCTGCTATTTGAAGCAGGCCAAAGTTGAGATTGGCTGCTCATTTTTCAAAAGCTTAATCATTTTTAGCAGAATATGTGTACCTTAGTCCTTTTTCACTTTGATTACTCTCAGTAAGTAAGGGAGTTTGTTGTGGTTTAAAATGTTCATACTTGCTGTATGTTATTTTTAGCATCTCCTACCAGTTGTGCTGTAAAGTGGGAGCATTATGATAGAAAAATCATTATGAATTTGTAGTCATACATGTGTACACAACAGAGGTGTCTATATATATGTTTGTGCACATGTGTGTGTGTGTGTATGCATATGCATGTGTATCGTTTGCCTGGAGAGTGATCCAGAGTCAGGAGACCTTTCTAAAGGAGGAGTCCTGTGCAGTGCATGAAGTCTATTGGACTTTAAACCCTCAGCACACAATTGCGTGATAACGATCTTGTTGAATTATAAAACACGTTAGTACCAGAGGTTTTATTTCCTAGCAACATGGTCAGGCAACAGTACCATCAGCAAACAGTTTCTGAAGGACCTTTACATACGCTAAAGTTCATTCTCTTTAATAATGTTTCTAGTTTGGTTTGGTTTTTAAAAGACCATGTAGTGATGGTATTCTACGTGTACAAGTATGTGCTTCTGTTCTTTAAGGGGTTAAGCATCTTCTGTGAAAACTACTTCTGGTCCTATATAGAAAGAAGGAGAACATATTTAATAAGCAGTAGCAGAATTAATATCTTTAGCTCCCTGTTAATTTCTGAGTCCTGTATGGTTTCTGTGATACCTGTTGTGTGTTGGGTCTTTTACAGTACAGATTGCTGTCTTGCTGAACTCTTAAAAATGCCCTCTCCTCCCTGGCCAGTCACCTAGCTTCAAGAAATTGTTGTGATTTGGTGTGTTTAAGACTTGTTACCTTGCTCTCAGGCTTGCATGGGTTGGCCCAACAGGTTCAAGAGTTAGGGAGGGACACAACTAAGAGGCATTGTGATCTCAAAAGCCTCTTTTATCTGCAGAAACCAGGCTATAGTTGCCTTGCCTTTGACTTGGGGTAATTGAGGCTCCCATTTGCTGCCTGGAGTGGAAGTACAGAGTCCGATTGAGATGAAATGGCTGATTCAACTTTACTGTTTTTGAAAAATACCTTTTGCAAGATCTGTTGAATGAATAGCTTCACCTTGCATTTTCAAAGTATATGCCAGCATTTACAACTTGATGCAGAGCTTCTTTCTACATAAATAGTGATAATTGACAGCATTTATTAATTTACTAAATGATGGACTTGCTTTCCAAAATGCTTCCATAGGAGGAGGCTCATGGGAAAATCCAAAATTGCTTAGGGAATGTCAGAACAGAAAGAAAAACTCCCTGTGGCTTAAACTTCTGAAAACATCTTGCCTTATGGGGCTGATGTGCTACCTGTAAAGTGCTGTCTCTTCAGTACATAGAAGGTAGTGGTAACAGAAGGTGCTGCCTACCCTTACATGATATAGAGCCATGTTGGGTAGTGGATCTTACAGAGGACACTAGTATGTGAGGTGATTTAAGAACTGCTAGAGGATTTCACATACTGCTGTAACTGAGACACTAATATCCATAATTGTTGCACTCTACTGTAAACTCAAGTTATTGGAAATTATAAGTCAACAATCTTCCTATCAGTAGCCATCAGGAAAAAACAGTGGTTACTGGTTTTCCTACCAATACCAGTCTTGCAAAAATAAACAGTTTTTTCAGCAGCTGTGTGACATCCACCCTGGGCAATGCAGACCTGACTTGAACTAGCCATGTTGGAGCAAAATAGTTATTAAATGAGCGACAACAGTTCTTAAACTCAGCACTTTAGCTATTGGCCATGTGTATCATATATTTGAAATGTGGCAACAGACTGTTGCATTAAATGAGCATTTCCATCCTCTTCTTTCCAGGCTAGAGGTATCAAAGGTTTTGATTCTGGATAAACAGTAGCTTACCCAGGCTTGAAGCTAGCATGCCATTTTATGTCAGCATTGTGACAAGAAGGTGCTACTTGCAAATTAAGATGGATGATTTGGTTACTAGAGTCACAAAAACAAATTTTCCATAGTTAAAATCAGATTGTGTACAAAATAAACGTTAAACTACTTGCAGCATTGAGAGCAAATCCGCATCACCTTATTGCAACATGCTACTGAAATATTTATGGTGATGTTTATTTCACCAATGCTCTATATTCACTGAAAAGTGAAGTTAGTGCTATGCACTTGCTGTGCTGTCTAATCCAGTTTCTTACTGCAAATGTCTCAGTCTTTTTTTTTTTTCTTGAAAAGAAGTTTTTTCCACTTTTATAAAGGATTAAAATGTGTAATATCTGAACACTTTATATAGTGATTAATTAAAAACAATTAATTTATAAATTAACCCTACCACTCTGCGGTAGTGTTAACCTGCTACCTGCAAACTGAATGTGTAGTAAAGGTAAAATTTGTTATAAAGTATCTGATAATTTTGAATACAGAACTTCGTGATTCCTAGGACTGTTATTTCTTTTTTTCAAGGTTAAGTTCAGTTTGCGTTCAGCTATATCTACAATAAGTTTTTAATAGAACTGGAAATTCAGAGCCTAAGATCAGACACACAGAAAAAAAAAAGTGAAATAAATTTGTAAATTTGGATTTAAATGACTTGCAAATCAGCACGTGGGCTTTCCATGGTGCAGCAGGGCTACACACTGGGTCCTTATTCACTTGCTTTAACTATCAGCTCATGTTCTCTGCAGACAGTGTCTTCCTGTATTCATTTTTTCCCAAGTCCTTCTGTAAATGAGTTGTCATAGACATTTCCTTGAGTGCATAGCCCTTATTGCTATCTAAAGGTGATATACTATATTTTCAACAACCATGTAACTAAATGTTTCATAATGCAGACAGGGTGGTGGATTAATGGCAGACAAACAACTGGAGAAGTTCATAAATGCCAAAGATGAGTGAATTGCCTTGGTGGATTCTGAGTCTGTTCATTTTTGTCAGCATGCTTCTATATTTAATGGCAATATCAGTCATTAAATATTTAAATAGAGACATTCTCAAGACGGATCATTGAGGAACTTCTGTACTAACTGTTCTCTTTGACAGGCTCATTTCAGGAGCTGTCTATGGAGAATCCAATTTAGAAAAAAAAGTTTCATCTTAAAACTGTTTTATAAAATTTCCTTTTCTGTATCACATATAGTAGAAACATGGGGTTATTATTTTTGAAAATGTTAAGTAAAATGCACTGAACTAAGATGTGATCTGCTGTTGGTTTCAAAAAAATCAAGCAGCGCATTACCCATAGTTCTACTACAGTGATGGTGGTTTTTCGGCATCATAATTCTTTCCCTATCTTATTAGATAATATTTAACTGTATGGATATAATTATTTTACAACTTGCCTATCTATGTGCTTAAACTTTTGTGCTGACTGAGAGACTTGAATTTATCTTAGCTGATTCATTCCTGGCATTAAAATGCAATATGTTTAATCTAAAAGTCAAAGTCTGTAAGATCAAAGATAGAGAATCTTGAAATTCAAACCAGGAGGATCATAAATGTTAATACTCTTTAATGACCTATGGACTATAACTCAATGTAAAATTAAAAACTGAAAAGTCTCTTCTGGGTTGTTGAACATATTCTTCCACTTATGAAGTAGTATGTACAGTGTTGTAAACAATTTATATATAACAATTACAATTTCAATAAAACCGAGGCAAGAGAGCTACTAGTAAACTTACAAAGCAGATTTTGTAGGTGCAATGACTATGCTGTATTTTACAGAGATAAAATGTCTAGTCTCCCCTTAAAATCATGTTGTACTAGACTGCTTGTCAGACAGACCAGTTCCTGCCAGAGGACACCCATTCAGTTTGCTGCCTGGCATCAGTTGCGTGTTGAAATTCTTCATTCTTCCATATTTAGTCGTCTTATTTTAAGCTTTTTTTGTTTGTTTATTTTTGTTTTGTTTTTCTAGTTGCCAGAAGTTGCACCAAATGTGAAAAGGTCACATTAAAAAACAAGCGTGTCGGGTAAACTGGCAGTAACTAAAGAACATGTTGCTGCTGTTTTAGTCTACCTGTTTTCCATATTATTTTATTCCTCATCACAAGTATTTACATGTCTTTTTTATATTCTCCTCACAAATATTTTTGCCATCTGATCCAAAGACTGATCTGTTTTTACTCTAGTCTTAAAAAATCAGGATGTTTTGCAGGTTTTACTGAAGGAATAAACAAGTGTGCTAAAAAACCATAACATCTACTCGCTCTTTTTTTTTCCTTCCCCCTGTGCCAGCAGTAACTGCTTGGCCTTGACCTTTGTAATGTTGAACTTCACTTTATTGCAGGATGGATCTAAATATCGAAACTTCCATTAAGTTAAGCAAATAAATGGAGTATGTCAGCAGCAGAAAGCAGCATTGTCCCGGGGTCCTAGGAAGGAGCTATTAGACAAAAGTGAGCAGAGGAACTTTAGTCTGAATTTTGTCTGAATACCTGGAAAATCACCCCGCCAACTTGTAGAAACACCAGTCAGTTCCTCCCCGTGCCGCCTCCTGGCTGCCCCCACCCGTCATTTCACGGGCTTTATGGGTTTGGTGACTCGCACCTTCTGCTCGCGCTGTTCTGCTCTCACACTGGGGCTTTTTAGGACTAGGAGGGACTCGTTGAGTCAACAAGCCCCGCACCTCGCTGTGCCGTGATTGCGGCTCACCCCATAAAGCCACCGTTTCAGGTGAGCTCGGGTCACCACGGCACTCTTGACCCTTCCTGGTCTTACCTGAAAATACCCGGGGCTTCACGGAGCCCAGTCAGTCTGCCACATCTGGAGCGGGTCCCAGCTGGTGACGTCTCCGCTCATTGCGTTCGTGCTTTGCCAGTTCCCAAGAGTGTGATGCTGTCCTGAAGCCTTCGGTCTCGTTCTGAGTATTTGGAAAGCACTTCTAGAACCTCGTGGGAAGGGCTGCAAGTGCCATGGCATTCTCATCAGTGATTGCTGAGGGTCATTCCTTTAAGGCTGCCTTCCCCCAGACAAAGCTTATCTTAACTTCCAAAGCCTGAAGTTAAACTAAGCTCACCAAGTCTTGGGTTTTAATGATATAAATTTTGTATTACTGATGGATCGTGTGTATCATACTGAAGAAATCATACATCTCTCATAAAGCAACTCATCTGCTCTTGTGATTGATTTCCCCCCCCCCCCCGGATGTGTCTGTTAATCACTTGAGGATTCAATATAGGTTGATATTAAAAATCTAAGCACAAATTTTCTGTCTTTAAAGATGCAGAGCAAAGAGCAGATGTTTATCTTGAAGGAAAAGACCAGCTAGGAGGATGGTTTCAGTCCTCTCTGCTAACTAGTGTGGCAACAAGGAAAAAAGCACCATATAAGTAAGTGCTCAAGTTGAAAAAACGTCACTTTTTTATTTAAAAAATAATAATTGCCTTACATATCTGTAAACATTGTATTGGACACATAGAAAAATGAAATGAGTAAAACCTATTACAGATGTATGTGCTGCTGAGATGTTGGTTGAGCTCCGCACACGAAGCCCCAGGCTTACTGAAGTAGTGGATGTCCATGTGTTTTGATGTGTGAATATCCTATTAGAGTTTTTTGTTCGTTTGCTTTACTTTGCTTTACTTGCTCTCGTTTTCACTAAAACTTTTTCTCCAGGACTCTGGTTGTTCACGGATTTACCCTCGGTGAAAAAGGGGAAAAGATGTCGAAATCTATTGGCAATGTGGTTGACCCTGACGTGGTAATCAATGGAGGTGAAGTAAGTGAAAATGCTGAGTGCCTGGATTTCTGGTTACAGTTTTTCATTGCCCCCCTCTTTCAGTGTGCTTTTCTCTAATATTGCTGCCTTGTAGCAGAAGTTCAGAAAGCTTTTCTCGTGACGTGGGCATGACTTGCAGTTCTATTTGGCTGGATTAGCAACTGGGAGTTGTTTTACTTCAGCTGGAGTAGACTTTGCTCTGTACAAAGAGAAAAGAAATTAAATTATATAGAAGATACAGAATGATACTCCTTATTTGGGAACACTGTTGATGCAGTGATTGGGGCAGGGAAAGAATTAACCTATTAACCCATGTTCATGCACAAAATGTCTTCAGCTGTTAGCATTAATGTTAGGTATGAAAACGATTCAGGACTGTGAGATGAGTTGAACTTAATTTCCCTGCACTCTAGCGCTGCCTGTTTGCAGACTGCTGCGGGTGTATACTGCAGTCTGGGCTCCCCAGGAAATCTTGTTAAAAGGGGGGTGAAGGCCTCCAAATGTAGTGACTTCGTGGTCACAGTTGCAAATAACACCAACGCCAGGAATCACGCTGTTCTCCACCTCCGGGCCCGTCAGGTTGTGTCGTGTCATCCCCCCTAGGATCACACCAAGGACCCTCCGTACGGGGCCGATGTTCTGCGCTGGTGGGTGGCAGAATCGAACGTCTTCACCGAGGTGCTCATCGGACCTGTCGTGCTTAACGCTGCGAGAGACGATATCAACAAGGTAAGAGCCAAATACACCAATGCTCTGCGTCCTGCTTACAGGACCCCTTTATGCCTGGCTTTGTGCTGGCGCGTAGAAGTCGTTGTAAAGTGATTCACTCCAAACTAAAGGACCTTTCCAAACTCCAGAACCAGTTTTGCAAACTGGTTTTTATATGTGGACCAAATAGGAATCTGAACTATGCAAAAGATAGCCTGTGGCAGGCTTAGATAGTAGGCCATGGTCTGTTTTTTGTTCTTCTCTAGGTTTTTGTGGCAAATGTTATACATGGTATTTGAAAAACAACCACGCTTAGTTAATCCATGTAGAACATCATCATCTCATGCTTAATCTGAAGTGCAAAATACTCCATTTAACTCATCTGGTTTATTCCTAGCTTCGGAATACACTACGCTTTATCCTGGGAAATATAGAGGGCTTCAATCCAGAAACTGATGCTGTTCCTGCTTCAGAGATGTACATAATAGATCAATACATGCTGCATTTATTGCAAGATTATGGCAGCAAGGTAAATTGTTTTCATTTTTCCGGGATATATGCCGTAGGTGCAAAGCTGTAATTCTGGGTGTTGCATTATTGTAAGGAAGAAAAATTGACGTGTGGGTCATTCTAACACTTCAGACATAGTCCGATATTTTTCTTTTCTATGCTGCAATAAGTAAATAAATGTTTTCATTTACACCTGTGATAAGAAAAATATGACAAAGCTTTAGAATATTAGAGTTGTTTATAGGCTGTTGGGGCTTAATAACTTTCATTTTAAAAAAAGGAAAAAAAAATAAACCTGTCCTCTGAATGTCTTAAGTACTAGGTTTTCCCTCTGGTGTAGGTAAGCAACTTCCATTAGAACTATCAGAGTGAGGAGTATGTGTTAAACAGGCACATTATGAGCACTAAAAGTTTCAGCTCTTGGGAGGGAGTCTTTGCTTTTTAATAGTCTCAGCTTGGTTTTGACATGAACCTGCCCTCTCCCCGCTCCTGCATTCCTTTCCCCCTAGGCCACAAATTAGAAATTTTGTAGAATACCTGAAGTAGGAGCTAAAGAATCAGAATGTTTTAGAACTTTGGAAATCTCCTATATTCCACTGAATTGAGCACTTTTTACCACGCAGAACCAGTCTGCTGAATGGATATAGTTTCTGTGGTGCCCCCTCTCCTCTGCATCTCCATACTCAAAGTGACTTTCTTGTCCTGATCAACTGAATTAACACTTTCTCCTCCAATGACTATTAAAAAAAAGATTACCCCAGACTTCCTGTCACTCAGCACAATTTGTGTAAATTCAGATTTATAAGGAGTATTTTTTGGATCCAGTGTGATCAAATTGGTCCTTAACTCTCTCTGCTCCCCTCCCAGGTTACCGAAGCCTACAAACAATATGATTATAGCAAAGTCATTCGATTATTGCAAGCTTTCTGTTCCAGAAATTTGTCTAACTTTTATTTCAGCATAATCAAAGACAGGTAAGGTCATTTCTGCTGCCTTTAAGCTATCTTGGAAATGGTGGGAGGAAAAAAGAAATCAAGTTAATAATTTGGAAGTGCTCCAGGGAAATGTCGAGTGAATACAAGTACCTCTGAGAGTGTTTAGCGACTATGTATTTTGTTCTAGGGAGCTGAAGCACACAGGTGGAAGCTCAGCTGCTCTCAGTAGCTATCAGAACAGCTGTTTTTGTCATTGATGTGCTGGTTTATTCTCTCCACTAGGGGTGCTGAGTCCTTTTGAAAGATGGTCAAGCATTGTACATGCTTCGAACTAAGTGTAAAGATAGATTCTTAAATCTGGTTTTCTACCTACAGCAGTGTATGGGTGTGAGCTGGGGGCCAAGGGGAAGGGCTACAGCAGTTAACCTGGGTGATCTGAAGTGCTACGTGTCAAAAAAGCAAAGAATCCTTAGGGCTTGACCTGTTAAGTGAGGATGCAGTCTGCTAGCTTAGGGGATGGAGTTGCATGCTCTTTGGTTTCCAGACTGAAATAAATGGGGGTGAAGAGGGGGAAACCTGAATACTGAGTTTAATAAATGAAGTAGAATAAGGAGACAGCAGGCTCCCCTTCCTGAGAAGAGATTCCCTTCTGTACAAATGAAACAAATTAACAAGCATCACAGAAAAGCACCTTTCCAAGAACAAAGTGTGGCTGCTTGTGTAAATACTCCTGTTCCCTCACCCCACGGTGCCTTCCAATAGAGCGCAAGCAGGAAAAGCTTTCCTTGTAAAAGCCAACTAAGCCTTTCTACTTTACGTGGAAGGTGGCACTGGCAGCCTTGAAGCGATGGCCCCAGAGCGAGAGCGCAGATGTGGCCGCACCGCGGGGATGCTCTGCAGCTTCCTTCTGTGTGTGTCTCGCAGGCTCTACTGCGAAGGGGAGAAGGATCCCAAGCGGCGCTCCTGTCAGACCGTGCTAGCAGAGGCCTTGGACATTGTGGTCCGATCATTTGCACCGATTCTTCCTCACTTGGCGGAAGAGGTTTTCCAGTACCTCCCGTACAAAAAGGGTAAAGCGTGCGTAGGACTAAGCGCTTGAGATGCACAGTTAAAGAGAATGCAAAGAGCCGTACACCATTCTCTGTTACTCATTTAGTAAGCATGTGCACAGACAGGCACTGCATTCACAATTGCTGTTTACTTTGCTTTCAAGACTCGGAAGGCGTGTTTCGTAGCGGCTGGATTAAAGCAAGCTCAGGATGGAAAAAACCTGGGACAGAGGAGGCAATAGAAGGTGCCTGTGCAATAAGAGACTCTTTCCTTGGGTCCATTTCTGGCAAGAATGCTTTGGAATATGAAGTTGTCATTGTCATTGAGCCTGGACTGCTATTTGAATTAATGGAGGTAAAAGATACACCTACGGCTACAATTGCAAGGCCGTCCATCTCTTAACTTCTTTAACTTCTATATAACTGCTCTTTCATCTCTTAACGTCTGTAAACACCCCTCTGCTTCAGTAGAAAGCTTTGTGCTTGATGTGTCAAGGAAACTTGAAAACATGTCTGCTCAGGGGTGCTTTAGACACTGAAATTCACATGTGTAGGGGTAGACAGGCTTCCTCGTAGCAGTAATTGTCAAGTTGGACATGTAGCTGAAATCTCCACTGATTCATTAATCAAAAAGAAACTTGTTGATTTGTAGTAACCCTGGTGTTAAGCTTAGCATTTATAATTTTAGGGAACAGGTAATCTTAGAGCTTAGAGGGTAGATCTCAGTTTTGATGCCAGATTTGAACATAAATGCATACTCCATATGTATGGTGTTTGCATGTATATATTTATTTATAAATACCTAAATGTGTAGCCTTATCCTCCTGAGAAGCTTCCTTTGTGGCCACAGGACATCTGGAACTATGGCTGTGAATGGCAGCCCACACCCCACAGTTCTGTTTTTGTTTTTACCGTTGCTAGCAGAAGGCTGCACTTCTTTAAAAGGAGCTGAGGAACAAAACCAGGCTGTGGGTCTGAAAGTTAATGCTCTTGCCTAGGTGCTGCAGGCTGAGGAATCTTCTAGTGTATCCCAGCTGAATGAAATAATGATGGCCTCCCAGACCACGCTGCTGAGTGAATTTCCCAAAGAAACACCTGCAGATGCAAATGTCATCAAGGGGACCTTTTTGATCAACTTAGAAGGTAAGAGACCTATTCCAGAGCTCTTCCTCTACGCTGGCCTGGCTTTCTGCACTGCGCCAGCCTGCATAGTGTTGCGCTGCCCTTTATGAAAGGGGAGGAGTGATAATCAAGAGTGATGCTTGCCTTACCAGGGGGTGATATCCGTGAAGAGTCATCCTATGAGGTGATAGTTCTACCAACTGCCAAAGCCAAATGCCCCCGCTGCAGGCGATACACGGCCGAGTCCACCAGCACTCCCTGCGCCCGCTGCACCGGCGTCCTCGCGGCAAAAGGCGGCGGCTGACGAGGGCGTTTGACCAGCTTGTGTATAGACATAGATAACGCGGGCAGAGTAGTGATGGGGGCGAGGCGGGTGGCCGCAGAACCACGGCAAGGGCCCAGAGTGAGCAGAATTATATTGTGAATAGGGGGAGCCTTCTGTATTATACCCAATTGTGTATATCACGTTTAAGCTTAATTAAAAAGGCTGTTCAAAATAAGAGTAACCCTGGTCGTCTTATTGGGGAATTTAAGTGAAAGCTCATTTTTTGCATTTCTCTATGGGCATGAAGTACTTTTGTAGAGATGCAAGGGCTCAGAGTACTTACAGGAGAAAAAGGGCCTACATCATCCTGTAGAAAGGGCAAGATACAATCAAACCTCAGATTTATTTAATCAATTTACACAAATACACAGCAAGAAAGACACAAAATAGCACTATATACATAATATTACTTACAGTACATTACAGATTTGATTGGTGTAGAGTGTGAGCTCTGACATAATCCCTGTTACAGTAAAATCCTTTACATGGCTGTACCACAATACAGGAATGTAATGCAACTAAGAAAAAAAAGGCTATGTTTTTTTCCCTTAATTTTCATGATTACTCACTCTCTCATTTCTGCAGAAGTTTGAAGTGCTGTCAGGCAAGGTGGTAAAGTCACTGTATAACCTACTCTTTTTCCTTCATAGAGCTGTTTTGATTCTGTAGTTTTGTAACTGAAATTAGTGAAAGTGTAGATAGTGGATGGCCAGTTATTCTTTGTAGATTTTTTAGTGGTTTTTGCTGTAACCCATCTCATACGGTTGAAGGAAACCAGACACTTAACACCAAAACTTTTCAAGGAGCCTTAGTCAGCTATACTCAAGTGCAGCACTTAAGAACTGGGGCCATGAAAGAGGTGAAGGAGTTTGTGTAGAACAAGCTCTCTCCAGAACCCCTTTTTTGGGGGAGAAAGTGTAACCCTTGGATGACAGCAGCACAAACTTCAGAAAGGTAAGACCCAATTCTGTATTTAAAAAAAAAAAAGGCAGAATTCTATGGAAGTTTCTTACATATAATGCAAGAAAAGCAGGTTATAGGACTGAGCTAGTAATTTCAACTGACTTAAAGACAAAAAAAAACAGTTTACACCAATATTTTTTCTCCCTCCTGGCTATTTCCAGGAAACATTCCTTTAAGTAGAAAATAAACAGTATTAACTGATACAAGATAATTGTCTGTTTAATATACCACTCCAATAGTGAAGATATTCACTATATAATTCCCTGTAGTTACTGTAAATATAAGCTTTTTTTAAGGCTAGGGTATTCAGTAAAGTTGGGTCAACTATTTAAGCAGCTTTTGACTACCAGTTAACATGTGCAGAGACTTACTGCGCACTACGTCATCTACAGTGATAAGATGTGGGGGGCAACTGTGCAGTACAACGTTCCTTGACCCACTGAAACGCAAGAGGTTAATACTTAAGGACAGCAAAGGGTGTAAATGCAGTTCCAGCTGAGGCCCAACACCCCTGGAAGCAAGGCCCAGAGATTTGGATTAACAGATGAATCCATGCTTAAGTCTAGAGGAGTGGGAGGTTTTCCCCTTGCCTCAGGCCCCAGCACATTCTGTCCTCTCTCTAGGGCCACCATCATTCTCATGTATAATGCAGTTAAAAGATGCAAGCCCAACACCAGTTCTAGCTCAGAAAAAGCAGTACTGGCTTTACAAGGTAACTTCAGTCGCTGAAGTTTCTCAGATGTATTTCTACAGCTTGCTTTGATAAACTAATCATACATGGGACACAAACTGCAGCAGTTACCACTAGTATGAAATACAGAATTCCACAAAATGTAATTTTGTAAATAGACTAAAACTGCTGTCAAATCTATCCCATTTAGGCTACCTCAAGAAGCGCTCAAGAGAGAAATAAATAACAAAGCATTTTATATACTGACAAATATACTAGAAACTAACCATCTTTGTGCTAGTGTAGAATTTAAAATAAATTCCATTTTTAAAATTATCTTCTGAAATTCTGGGGTGGGGAGGGTTGTTCTTTTGGTTGCTTTACAAAGTTTTCTTCTCTAAAGTTCGCCCTCACGGTGTCAAGTCATGCAGAACAGCAAGTATCGCAGACGTGCGAGGTCATGATGAGATTGCTTCCACAGCCTCTATCAGATTCAAGGCAAGGCTGTACTGCCCATGGTTCTCTGGTAAGTGCTCTATTACTTTGTTAACCAGTTTAGCTGTTGATGCAATTGGCACATCTGGATTTTGAAGGTCCTGGGGGTCCTAGAAAAGAATAAACAGAGCTCGGGAGTCACAAATGATCTCCTGAAGGTCATTCCTGCTGAACTTTTAGGAACTTTTGCTGCTCCTCACTCTACTAAATGTTGTGCAAGTGAAATATCACACCTCTAATCTGGATAAGCACAAGACACTGATTTCTGAGTAGTGCCACAAGAAGAGATTGTCAATAGTCTGTTCAAAGCAAGAACAAATCTACCACAACATCAGAAGAAAGTATTTCACAAAGACACAAGGGCACTTCTCCATCCAACACACTCAGCTGTCAGTCTTCATATTACAGTATCATGCTATGGGTGAAAACAAGTCTCTCCCAAATTTACTTGAAGGCGTGAGCGTTACAGTCTGAATCAGCAAAAACATATAGTGAAGCTGCACTCTCCAAACAACTTCATTTTGAAATGTGAAAATTGATTCTTGTTTCAGCTGGTGAAACGGCCTTCCTGTGGAAGGAAGCCGTCTTCCTCAATCCAGCTTGACTTACCATAGCTTTAAGCCAAGTACAGAGCATTGGAGGAAGCCTAGCAAGGAGCTCCATCCCCTCCTTTGTCTGCATGTGAAGCAAAACAAAGGACAGTCTCTGTCCAGTCAGTATAAGGAGCTGAGATGCAAGTACTTCCTTGTCAGCCACCTGAAGAAAGGCCTGAAAACAGGAAAATACAAGGAGTTAAGACAGAGCATGATAAAACTCACTGAGAGGGGCATCTTTTGATTTTTTCCTTTTTTTTTTTTTCCTCTCTCCCTTCAACCTTTTGACACTAAAAGGAAAATTGTTTGGGGGACTGTTTTTTGGGTTATCTGCTACTGTGATAAAACATGTTACTAAAAGCTTGACAACAGCAGCAGAGCAAAGGCAGAGAGATCTGTTTTAAAGTTAAACAGCATATTCTAAGCTTCAGAATAATTTTTTAAATTGTTTGCTTCTCTCTTCAAGAAGGAAAAGGGTTTTCTGCCTGCAGACTGATAAACCTTTCCTGGAATTGTGATCAGAAGACACAAATGGTCATGCACATTTTTACCTATGCCTAAGAAGCTTAGAACTAAGTTTTTTTTTTTTTTTTTTTTTTTTTAAACAGAGAGTTTTACCTCTCATCTATGAAACCTGCCAGCATGGAACATACCTGAAGAACAAGGGACTGCTTTCTCCTGAATATCAGTGCTCATCTCATATGAGTACATTCTGCAAAGATTTTAGTTTTACCCTGTTCTGCCGGTAACAGCTCACACTAGCAATATTTTTATGTTCTTACGACTAGGTGAAGGAGTAATCTTAAAGATATTCAAACATAATCCTGTATTAATGAAAAAATACTAAAAGGTGTTATTACCTCTTCACCAAGATGATCCAGTCCATAATTATACAGTTCACATACATAAAGCCTTCGAACTGTATCCTCACAGATTTGAAGATGTTGAGCCAAATTCACCACCAGAGTTGGCCAATCCTTCTCTTTTTCAAAAGGAAACAATTCCTCTTCTGAGGCTTCTTTGGCCTTCTGTGATGAACACAGGGTTTGAACCACTGCACTCACAACTTTCGCCAAGAACTTGGAAGGCAAAATTAAAGATTACTTCAGTTTTATTTGAAGTTTTAGAAGTTCTAGAACTCTCAGGAGAAAACTTGCACATACCTGTTGTCGTATGGATAAAACATTTGGATCCATATCCCCACTGGGTAAGAGCTGAATTGAAGTAAGGTCTTTGAAAAAGGCATTTTTGCCCTAAAATGGAGATAAGAAGTAACACTGTATTTGCATATTCTATTTATCTGGGAGATGAAAATGGATACAGTGAAGTTAAAGCTAGGGGAACATGTTTTTTCAGACATTCCTAACATTTCAAGAATTTGCTTTCACAGAGGAACACCTGCCTACCAAATTAGGTATTTGATACACTACCAGCTGCAGCTTAAATTTGCATATATTTTCTTGTTTCTAGCTTATCGGGACAGACCAAAATGCCAAGCGTGACATTTGGTAAGAAATGGATACTAATCAAATTTCAGGTAAAACCCAAATGACAGTGACCCCTGTTTTGCCAGCCCTCAACCTGGCTGTACTCAGAAACAGACAGTGCTGCCCTGTCTGTTCAGCCCTTGTTTGAGCCCATGGTGCTGCAGCAGCAACCCACGCAGTGCCAACAGCCCTGGCAGCCCTGCTCGGTGAAAGAGGAAAGAGGGAATGAGACACGCACAAAAAAGCTTCTGTTAGAGGACCAAAATCCTCATAGTTTGGAGGTTTGCCTCCAGACTGAGAGAAGAGCCAATAGAGGAATACCTAAAAGGACTGCGCTCTACTCATGGAATTACAGAACTGTGTTACAGATCCTGGAACAATGTAGGTACACATAGGTCTACAAAGCACTTCATAAAAAAAAACACTAAATAAAATTGAGAAACAAAGTTTTATTTTACAGAGTGAAAAGAAAAACTTGATACCAGGGTCAGACATTGATGGGAAATATACTGTATTTTGGCTACGCCAAGTTCTCTTTCTTTGTGAAAGACTGGTTTATTATATGCATTTATGTGACAAACTGTTTGTTCTCCTTGAGAAGCTCTGAATTACAGAATGAGCAGCAGCAGTAATGGATACAACAGCAACACTCCTACCATTTCCATATTCAAATATCTATGTTTTCTCTGATCTGGTTCCTCTTCAAACAACCACAGAAACCTGGCTTCCAGCCTGCACCCTGCAGTCTCATCACGCAGTGCTTTCAGGCCAGCTTGTCAGTCACGAGCTGATGTTTATGAACACTACACATCCTTTAGCCATAAAGGCACAAGGCCCACTGTTGGGTCTGCACCTGGTGACAACTCAGCAGCTCAACCCTGCCGCGGTCTAGATGACTTTCACAGAACTCTGCAGGGGCTGTTCTAAGGGTGGAAGCCGGCGTTTTGTAGGTAACGGGATGCTTATCTGTCTGCACGCCCGTGTCAGGAGCCATACCTTGCTGTCAAAAAGCGAGAGGGGCTTCACACTCTTCAGAGCAAACCTCATGATGACGTGCAGGACCGTACACAACACAAACTGGTGCTCCACCAGCGGGTAGTGGATGCGCTTCTGCTCGAGGGCGAGTTCCACGATGGACACGGGTCCTTCGGCCGCCAGCCAGGCATCCTCGGTGCCCAGCGCGGGCACTGCCATTTCGTCGCTGCCCACGTCGGCCTGCGCGAAGACAGGGTTACACGCGCTAGAAACTATTAATATCATTAAAAATGGAATTTCATGTTTTCCAATACAGTTTATCTGCGTGAATAGCGTAATGACTAATTTAACCGTAAGATTTAAAAAAAAATTTAATTCTTAAGCCCCTTATTTTCTCCTGGAAAAATATAAATGCTTACCTCTAGTAATGTCTGTAGAAGATCTGAACAGCAGCTGAGAAAAGATGTCATTGCAGTATCACCCATACCTACATCCTATAGCAAAGAATGACTTAATATTTTGTAGTTAGAACTGAAAGCATCCTTTTAACAACTCGATGTGTTTGAGAAGACAATTATTTACACAGAACATAGTGTTCAACTCAGCTTATTTACCAGTATTTAAAGCTAAACAAATGTTCAGCTGAGGACAATGATTTAGAAATAAAGAACAAAAACATTTTTTCTAATATAAGATTTTAATTTAAAATAGCTTAACTCATTTACAAGATTATTCCTGAATAAGACTGAATTCCTCAAGTCATCGTATCTATTAAACATCATTTTCTGAACATATCAATTAAGCTTTTCTATCTCCTATTAGGATTGCTATACCTTTCCAATTCATTTTATTAGATGAATTTTTATTTTCTAAAATTCATAACATTTTGTTAGGGCTTCATTTTGATTTTTTTTCCTGAATTTCATAACACACTGTTACTTTAAAAACCAAATCAAACTAGTACTGAAAATAAGTAGTTTTTATTTATTTTTCCTCATTTAGACAAAAACAGTATTACTTGCCCTTCTGCATAATCTGTCCTTGGGAGCTTTTCCAACCTGTTAATAAAATAATAATCAGCACAATTAAATAATTTTCATTATAAAGCAGATACTGCACTCAAACTAATACTTAGCATTTTCCTAAACCAAGGAAACAGTTCTTTAAACTACATAAGGAATTACCTTTCAGAGCTTTCCTTTGAAAACGGATTATTTGATACAGATCATACAACACAGAAATGAGCATTATTACTGATGCCAGTACAGTTTTGTTCACCCTTCCTTTAGGTGAATTTTTCCAAATTTAAAAATGATGCCCAGAAGTCCTCAAAGCCAGAAAGCAACTAAAAAATTATTGGTGATTTCTGTAATACAAAACTGTATCAAGCATGAGATTAAAAAGAAACATTAGTAAACAGGAGGAAGGAAGGAAAAAAAATGAATGCTCTGGAATAACCACTAGGATAAGAAATAGTTTTCAGGCTTTCTGCTCCAAATTCCCTAACAGACACCTCCATCATTTCCTGTTTAGAATCAAGTTAGTAAGGTGGTGCTGAGATCCAACTTCCGCAACTAAAAAAAAAAAAAAAAAAAAAAAAAAAAAAAAAAAAAAAAAAAAAAAAAAAAAAAATCACATTCTACAGACGATGAAAAACCTGCCTCCATGGAAGCCACCTCTTCCACAGCAGAGAGGAATCAAACTAATGTTTACAGCACCATGGCAAAGTCTAAACAGCGGCTGAGGAGACAGGCCACAGTTCTGAACCGCAGGACTAGTTAAACTTGACACGAGGTGATCCAGGAGACGGTTTCACAGTCCAAGCAGGACAACTTTCCGCTGTCACTTTTGGAACTGAGTAAGTGCCAACAGACATGCAGTTTGGAACCAGCATTATTATGGCACTGGTGAGGGGTCGTTTGTGCTTTTCTTAGAAAACACAAAATCCTGAAGATTCTGAACCACATCTTTCATAAATAACAAATATTGTTAACTTTTAATAGCTATTACACAGTGTTAGGTTGAGGTGAAAGATGATGTATGCAAAAAATAGCTAAAAACAAATAAAGCAAAAAACCTTTATCTTTTCTCCTGCGGGTGTTAATGTAGGCAGAAATAATTGAATTAAGTCTAAATAAAGGCATGAAGAATGTTTTTTGTTGTTTTTTCCCCCAAAAGAAAGACCTACTAAAATTTTGAGTCCGTTTCCCTGAGCCTATTTATTGAAAGGAACGAAGATAATGATATTCTTTAGTTCTTTCCCAGCTAAGGAGAAAGGGAGAAAATGAGAGGCACAAAGCAGAGGGAAAAGGAGTGAGGCAGCCAGCCCTTATGTTTTTAAAATCACAGTCAGCACTTCCCCATCTTGCTCATCTGGACTCTCATGCTAGCAATAACAACAACAAACCCACTTAGCTGCTCCCTACATCTGGCAAACCACTAGACAGATTCTTTTCTGCATCTTCCTGTCCCAAACAAGACTGATTTCCAGTAGACAGGTCTGCTACATAGATGCAAAACTGAAGTTTAGCAGGAAAAAGAGTAATAAAACTCATCACTAACAAGCTGCACAGAAAAATATAAACTCTCAAGCTGGTAGGAGTTAAAAATACTCAACAGCAACCACAAAGCAGCATTCTGCACCTGAAAGGATAAGTGCTCATATACACAAACCCTGGGTCCCAGGAGGCCAGAAAACTACTGATTGTGGAAAGTTTCATGGCAATAACCATCACTGCAGTAAACAAGTATATGGAAAACACTAAGTTACTTAATGCAGTGAGTGTGTGTGTATATATGTATAAAAAGGTATATGCTCCTTAAAATAAAAGAATTTTAATATTAAAAATAATTATTAAAAGAAGATTTAGGATAAATGGTTTTGCAAGGATTCTTCTTGTACCAAGGAGTGCATTTTCGTGATGTGCACTGTTTAAGAGCCTTCATTGTATCATCCAATATCTCCTGTTGCTTCAAGCTAACTATGGTTGGCCATTCCAAAACCAGATATGGTATTTTAAAAATGACATTAATAAAGCCGGTAATGAAAGCCAGCCTAGAAACCACTGTCATGATATGACCCTCACCTTGTCCATTAGGTAAGTAGCAGAAGAAAGTCTTTTTACTATGAACGTATTCCACATCATCAGAGCGATACCTAGAACGACCACATACTTGTAAACTCCAAGCAAATAGAACAAAGCATCTCATGTAACAGAAGCAGAGAGCAAAACCACTAAAATGCTTTTAATGGTGAGGAATTAAAATTAGATGTTGAGTGAAACAAGAAGGTAACACCAGTTATCCTGGTTGATAGACCCTTGAAATTTAGATTTCAGATTTCTCAAGAGTAGACTACACTTTGGTGCCAAAATACAGTTAGAAACACAAGAAATAATTCACTGAAATTACTATGCATACTAAGTTTAACACTGTAGGGATATTGTAATTTTGATGGTAAGGTTTAAAACTGTTGCTTTTGCTATAGCGTGCACTATTTTCATATATAAATGGACTACAAAAAGGACAATTCTCATCACATACTCTAATACACAAAATAACAAGAAAAATGGGAAATGTAATTGACTGCAAGGACTGCCCACCACTGTTTTGACTAATTCTTTTTCTAATCTTTTTCTATTTTTTAAGCTACATGTAGGTTAGTTTTAACTACCCAGCTTATTTAAGTCTTTCCACACAAGACAGTCACCACTCCTATTAAAGTGCATGCATTTACCTAGTCTAAATACAGTGAATTGTTTTACAGTTTGAGATCATCTTGAATGAACTCTTCGTACTTACCATGTTGAACATGGGCATTAACGATACATCTAAGGTGATCTATAGACCTAATGAGAAAACATGCTTCCTTGTGTAAAACAAATAAAAAAAGCAAGAGAAAAAGTTATTATTCAAAGTTTTTTTTAAAATGTAAACTGTTAATTCTTAAAGGACACATTATTTATTTTTTTAATAGTTATAGAACTTGTGAGAAAACTATTTCGACACTGTAATCTTCTCTGCTGCTATGTCAAACACACACGCATGCACAACATACCTAAATTTTAAGATCACGTAAAAATTCTGATAGCATAAGAACTTAAGAAAACATTTTCTAAGGTGAAAGAAGCTAGTGGAAAGCAGTAGAACAAACTCAATATAAGCTACTTTTTTTTTTTTTTTAAATGACAGTTCTGGGCTTGAAAAAAACTTGGAGAAAAATTCAAGAAATCTCTCTTCCCTCGTTAAATGGTATGGATTATAGTCTAACAAAATTCTATGATCTGTTTTAGTACATACCAAACACATGAAAAGTTCATCTCTATATTGCAGTACTTCATACATTATTTTCTATTTATACAAAACACAAGCAAACCATTGATGACACCTAATGCGGCACAAATCCAGTATCTGTGGCTTCAGTTTTCAGAATCTGGTAGCTTAGGTACACACTGTCCTGTCTTTCTGAGGTGCCACACAACCTTAGTCCTTCATTTTCTTAATTATAATTATGCTTGCCACTTCCCGCAGGAAAAAAAAAAAAATACTACGCTTTACAGTCAGTGTCTTCCTAATGGACACTTTTTTGAATTAAACCAAAATTTGGAAGCTGTTTCTAGTGAGGTTCCTTAGTCCTTACTCTCCCCAGGATGAAAGTGTTTTACCTCTGGGTCTTTATTCCATTGCACTACATATTCCCAACAGCAATGTGCATGGAGAACATCCAGTTCAAGACTGCAAGGAAATTGCTCATATGCCAGTTGCAGCAGCTCTAGGGGAAAAGCAAAAAAGAAACAAACCCTTAAGTTGCAGCACAGATGTTTTCCCCACTATAATTTCGGTACTTCACAACAGTTCTTATCAAAACACTTCTGAGAATGTTTTATATTGGAAAAAACAATGTTTTATTTTTACCTAGGACTGGTTCCAAGTCCGCAACTGCTTCTGGTTCCTCAAGAAAGATGCGACTATGCATGTCCACCAATTCCTCAGTACTGTCAGCATCTTCTCTGTGCTTTGCCAAATTCAGTACAATAGGGCTGAAGCCTTGCTTAAAAACCCACTTTGCTACGGCGTCAGCAAAGCCCCCTAAGACATAAAAAAAGTATATTTAGTTTGGGTATCCCAGATGAATTACAGTTCAGAAGCAAAAGGACAAGTGAAGAGATACTCATGACTGTTAACTGACCCAATAATTATACAAAAACCTCTGTCAATGAGAAAATTTTGTAATTGTCTTGTTAAATGTTTACAATGCCATCTTTACAATAATAATCTTTTGTGATTATAAAGCTCAGAGAAGCTAAGAGAAGTAACCAGTAGAACAATTGTCAGTGCAGTATCTTTCACAAAGTGAGTTAAGAATAAAGCAGAGGTGCATTACAGAGATGGCCAACTATCTTTCCAGGATGGGGCGGGGGGGAGGGTTTAAAAAAAAAAAAAAAAAAAAAAAAAGGTACCTTTTCCACCTTCAAGCAATTTGTTTAAAGAAATCCTGCCCAAAGGTTCACTCTGTAGAGATGAAATTCTCTTTGTCTTCTTGCTCACTTTGCTCTGCAGCAGTGTTTGAAGTATCAGACAATCCTCTAACTGTTTCAGCAAAAGCTTCCAGTATTCAGTATCAAGAGAAAGCGCCTCCCATGAGTCCGTATCTGAACCTACAATTATTTGGGAAAACTAACAGAACATGCAAGCTGTTTTAGGTCTGATCACCTAAAGTAGCACAGTTTTGCCTAGAAATCAACACTTCCTCACAACATAGTTATAAGCACAAGCCCGTACACTCCGTAAACTCCATATAGTACCTTAAGACAATTAACAAAAAATACACAGGCCTAGTACTATCACAATATGGAATATTTTTTACTCTTTTATACCACAATGTTGCGTGCAGTTTCACAGGATTAATCACAAACTTGTGAAGAGGTAGTTAATGTCAAAAAAAAAAAAAAAAAAAAAAAAAAAAAAAAAAAAAAAAGCCTTCAAGTAAGCCATAGCACAATAAGGGCTAAGAGAATTCAATTGTCCATTAAAAAAAATAAGAATTGCAAATGCAGTAAAAATTTGCTATATAGAGTTCACTGAACTTTTTAGACCAATTTGGAAAACATCAGGCTTTGTATACATGAAAGTGCTTGCTACCAAGAAAATACTCACTATACAGTTCACTTAAAATACTTAAGTATACAATTTAATATATCATTCATTTACCTCTGCATAATATTCTTAAAATTCAGGGGGGTTTCTATGCTTTCAGGATGGCTCTGCGTGACAGCGAGGCAGTAAATAAATCAG
The DNA here is from genome assembly GCA_034781795.1 of Crypturellus tataupa. Taxonomy (NCBI): domain Eukaryota; kingdom Metazoa; phylum Chordata; class Aves; order Tinamiformes; family Tinamidae; genus Crypturellus; species Crypturellus tataupa. The sequence goes on along the minus strand of JAWLRI010000199.1, from coordinate 603,839 downwards.
AGGAGAGCCGTCCTCGACTACTTGCCTTTTTCTCCGTCACGTTGTCGACGATCTCGGCAGTGACGGCGTGCCCGACGTGGGCAGAGAGCAGGGCGGCTGCGTTGTGTTCCGACTGGACGCAAGCCGAACGCATTTGCTGCCACCAGGGGGAAACTGACGGAGTGTCCCACGACTCATCTATGGCAACTGCATGGAAGGAAAAAGTGGGACATTCAGCTCGCATCAGGAGGTGTTAAACCAGCAACACAGAAAGCTACACTAATTCAGTCTATGTTAAGCAACAATTTCTAATTAGTCTACACTGATTGTATTATCTTTTCTTTCTAGATTTTTACCCTAAAATTTATAGAACACAACTGAAAATGGAAGAGCCAGAACGTGAATTACTTGGACTCAAAAAGTTCCACGTGCATGAAGCAGGCAATAAAACTGAATCACAAGGCAGTAAAACCTGCTGCACATTTACTGCATCTAAGGAATGTCACAAAGTGACACCTCACAGCACAAACTCGTCATCTTCTGTTATTTCCAGACACTGTATGTGCGTAAACAAATACTGTCAGAATAACTGTGACTCAACCAGTGTTAAATCAACCTGAAGGATTTCTAAGCACCCATCAGCATGAGGGAGGGAGAGGGGCAGAACTATGCACCCAAAAGAGCAAGGAAGGGGAGCTGGACATGCTCATCCTCTAATGCCTATGGACTTGAATGAGCGCTCTGCCTCTATTTTTTAGTCATTTACTTTTTTATTATTATTAACAACATTTAATATTTAGCTCTTAGATAACTTGTTAGGGAAAAAAAAAAAAAAAACTAATAGTAATCAGGTAAGCTAGATATAACTTTACTCTGACCAGACTGACAAAGGAAAAGATCTGTCTAATGATTTAGACATGACTGCCTGAATTAATGTTCCTAATGCATGTTTCACCTTTCATTTTGCTCAGAAGTGACAGCATAGTGTGAAGGCAGCTGATAGAGTCTGGTTTATCTAGAATATCCTTTTCCTTGGAAAGCCAAAGATTGAGGAGGAGTGACTGGTAGAAAAAAGAAATATGTAATTAACATTTGCTTGAAAAAAATTATGTCTTGGAGCTAAACTGTTTTATCCAGACAATCTTGTTACAAGTTACAAATATATTGCAAATGGCATCCAGTGACACATATTGAAATGAAACACTAAAACACCTTCCAATTAAGAAAAAAACCTGCATACAAAGAAAACAAAAACCCACCACATTCTTTTAAAGGCACAGGCAGATAATTCACAAGTCATCACATGTAACTGTGTAAAAACTGGTACAGAGTTATCAGTGTTTCAGATTAAAATCTTAACACAGCCAAATAATACTGAAATAAGTGTTTCAGTCACTAGATAGTGGCTCGGAGAAAAATATCCAAGTATCAAAATTAGAGGTAGTGATTATCTGAACACTACTAGAGAGGTTCTGACACAGTTACTCCGTGCTCTCTTTATTTTACACTTCCTTGCTTGCTTACAATAAGGAACTGTAAAAAAAAAAGAGTCTCGGTACCAATTCCCACCCCATTAAAACTGCTCAAGTTATTGAAGCCATTTATCTGAACTTAACTACTATATAATTTTGTTTCTCTTTGGAAAAGTATCGAGGACTTGGAGGATTTGTAGTTATAAAAGCCTACTTTAGACCTTCCCATTAGCATACCCACCGACATTTCTTACTTGATTTTTATTTTCTTTCTTTTACATAGCAGGAAATAGCACAAAATTACACACAGCAGGAATTTACATAGCTGAAAATATAAATATAAGCACAAAAAAAATGAATGTGGGGATATAAAAACCTGAAAGATAGTCCAAGCACAGCATTAAACCAAAGATTAATATTCATAAATTTCCCTATCAAGGTTTTGCCTTTAAAATACTAAGTCAGAAAGTTTAAAAGTATTCAATAAGCATCTTACCAATAAAGTCTGAGGGCTAAAACCTGCTGACACCAGTGTGCGACACATTTCTTCAGTGGAATTCTCTCCATGCAAACATTTCCCGAAGAAGAAGCTGCCTGGAGCAAAATACGAGTCAAAGTTCTGAGTGATCTCAGGGCATCTTATATGTAACTTAGTCCTTTGTGCTACACTGCGACCAGATCAGTAAGGTGGACCACATCAGTGAGGTGTAAGTATGTGACTTTCAAAAATACCCTGACACCTTATCCTCATTGGAGAGGGATTGTACCAATTCAGCCTTCCACCTACTTCGTCAGGAACGGGCCAAAAACACTGTGTTTGGGGAAAATAACAGTAAACAGAGCATCTGTGATTGAAAAGATTACTGATTTTAAAAGTTTTAATTGCTCCATACAATAGTGCTGCCCCACCAATGGACAATCCTTACCACAATGGACACTAGGGCTCCAACTGCTATAGAACACAAGTGGAAAATGAACTTAAAGATTACTGTACTGCTTTGATTATACACTTAGTTCAATCCCTATAATGGGTTTGAAGTATCAGACAACTTGATCCACCAAGTAACGCATAACTATGTGGCAGCATCTTGTATAGCACACTACGAGCCACAACCGCATAATTTATACCTTACTTGAGTAGACAAACTACTTTGAAAAAACCCTTTGATCTTCATATAGATGAAAGCCAAGCTCTTTTGCTTAACTTTTCAGTCCCAACTTGTCTCCAGCTCTGACATTTAAGACCAAAACAAGCAAGAAGCTATTAAGTGTTCACTACACAGCTTCATCTACAGAATTCCCTGTTTGCACCCAAACTTCCTCAGGTAAGAGGCCATTTGGAAACAGACTGCCTTTGAATGGATATACCTCAGCCTGTTCCCACCAGCTTTTTCCTAAGAGCCCCTCAAGTCAGGAACAGATTTGCTAACTAAAGTAACCTGATCCCAGACACACACAGACATCCCCAAAGGCTCGTGACCTCTCCCCATTATCAGAATTTCAGTTCAGCATTGTCACAAATCTCCTATAGCCACCCCTCATTTGTGGAGTATTTCTTCCCCTGCTGCTCCTGTGCTCCCTTCCCCATGCTGCCTCTGGCCGGCCTGGCCCCATCTCTGAGGGGGTCCAAGCTCCAGTCCTATCCCTGACAACTGCTCAGGTGTCACCAAGAAGACAAGAGCGGGACAGAGCCATTCCGTAGAACACCTCCGTACCAGTTACTAGTGGATCAGTTAATAAGTAAATGAATAGTTGTAACAGAGCTTTAGAGTAAATCTATCTGCAGAGGTAGTTACTGTTACCTAGGTAGAAAGACTTGTCCCATGACTCAATATAGCAGCAGTCTCTACCACTTCACATACTACTCTGGAATGGTACAGCTTGGAAACCTCCCTGAAATATCTTTTGTTTTGTTTTTTGGAACGTGCCCAGTCTTTAAGGTAACCTCACGAACAGCTCAGCAGTTCTTACCTAAAGCCACATACTCTTTATCTTCCATATTTTTTACATTAATTGCATCCTTTTCATACTCTAGATACTCTAAGAATGTTTTCACAGACAGCACGCAATCTTTCTCATCAGCAAACTGAACAGCAGTTTCAGGGGTTTCAGTGTTTTCTTGCTTGTACTTCTCTAGTAATGTTTGAAGCCTAAGAAAATCCTTTTGGTCCAGCCGAAGCAGCTTAGCCAAATCCTTAAAAGAAAAAAAAAGAAAAAGAAATCTTCTATCACAGAAGACAAATGCAAAGTTCTTTTTCTTTCAGAAAGTAGTGAAAATTGGAACTCAAGAGAATTAAACATTCTGAACATAAAAATTAGCTTTAAAGGGTCAAAATAACTGAATATTCCCAAATACAGTTATTCACACAGTTCAAAATGGAGACACATTCCCGATACTCAGATCTTGATCACTATGTAACTATTATTTAACACCAAACAAGCCCATACAACACCATTCCATAAGTTTATAAGCATTATAAAAATGACATCAAAAGCAAGCCATATTATAATACAGGACACTGACTTTACTTAAAAACCTAGACAAAAGCAAATGAGTTTGGGATTACTGCTGGTTCCAAAATACTCCCAGAAAATGAACAAAAGATTTAAGAAATGCCCTGCAGTCTCTGTATAAATGACTGAAATCAGGAGCTACTGGTTCTATTTGCAGTTTTATCGTAATATGCTATGACTGCCAAAGGACAGGTTTTCCAGGTCTGGAAAATGTGTTTTTAATGCTTAAATCACTCATTTCTGATGGACCTGAATTTTGAATTTACTCACATCATCTGTAGGTGGAGTGTCTTCCTGTATTTTCCGGGAATTTAGTTTACTAACTAGTTCATAAAGACGTAACAATTTCAATTTGTTTGCACAGAACTGTAGTAGTGCTTCATCCATGCACTCAAGCTCTGAAGAGAAATAAAACAGTGTGTTAATTTCAGGAAGTGGCTGTGAGCAGTGAGATACTTCACAGTTGCATTAAGATCCTTTACTAGAATTGGAGGCCACAAGTGTCTCAATGTAATTTTTTTTTCCATGTACTGTTGCCTATAACGATTATATTTTAAATCATGGCAATATAAAACAGGAATTATTTTTACCAGAAGTATAGAGAATGTTATTGTGGTTATTTTAAAACAGAAAAAGGTTGGTAACATGACACAAAGCACATATACTGCTTTTTCCTGCTAAGAGGCCAAGCCACAGACTACCAAAAAAAATGAAGGAAATACAGTTTCACCAGAAAAAAAAATGCGTAACATCATTTTAGAATGCTGGATCTTGCAAAAATTTAGCGGGAACTACACCAGTGAAACCTTCACTCTCCTCTATCCATCTCAGAAAATTTCAGAAAAAAAAAAAAAAATGATGCCTGGAAAGGAGAGATTTCCTTTTCAGGCTTTGAAGCTACAAGAGCAATGTTGACATCTTCTCTCAAGGCAAGACAAGCAACATAGCTATTCTCACTGAAAAATAGTTTACCAAGAACTTGCATAAAACTATGGTAGAAACTATTCTTTATTGCCTCCTCCTTCTAAACTGATCCAAAAATGAAACAAAAAATATATACAGACTTCTACCAAGTAGTACGTGAATGCATTAGCATTATGCAAATCCCCAACACATAAGAAGGACAGTAACAGGGATGTGTTGCTCAATTCTATTCCTCAGTACCCAGCTGGACCTCCAAAACAAGGTCACCTCAAGCACAAAAGAAGTTCTCCCATTTTACAAAAATCCAAGTCTGTTTAAAACATCCAACCTCACAAAATTTCGGCTACAATATTTGTGGAATGGGTAATGACATTTCCTCAAAAGTGACTCCAAAAACCCTAGGAAACTGCAGGCAATATGACCCTAGTGAAGTCCAAGAAGGAATAGTGGGCACCTGCCCACAGCCCAGATGCTCTCTGATAAGGATCTATTACACCAAAGTGGATCTGTAATACCACAAGCCTTAAGAAAAACAAACAAACAAACAAAAAAACAAAAAAAAAACAAAAAAAAAAACAAAAAAAAACAAAAAAAAAGAAACTTTCACACAGAGAAACTTAGGAAATCTTCCCAAAGAAAGCTTCTACCAGATGAAAATGCTGAGCCTGGAATTTTTGGTTGGTTGGGGGGGGGAGGAGGGGGGGGGGAGGGGGGGGGGGGGGGGTGGTGGGGTTGGTGTGTGTTGGTGTTTTGTGGAAGTAGGGTTTTGTTTCTTTTAAATATCTAATCACAGGATGCTGGACACATGACAGGGATTGCAAAGCCCATGTATTAGCAAGCTAATTGTTATCTCCATGGAAAAAAGTAGACACATGAAAGCAACATCTTATGATACTTAACAACAAAACTAAGCAGTCTCCTTGTGGAATAGAATAGTTGCACAAGAACCTTATAGCACTAGTTTTTCTTCCAGACTTGTTGCAGACAGAGTGCTAACAGTTCTCCATATTTGCAAAATAAACATCCACCTACCCTGTTTTTTTAAATCATCCATCAGTGTCTGAGTGATGCTTGTGAGAGATGATAGTGGCACACGTTCACTTGTCAATATACTTTCCAGAGCCTGTTAAGCAAACATTCAACTAAATCAAATATTTTCTTAATTTTTCTGTGAAAATATATAACATAAGCCCACAATAGCATAACTTTCAGAATGATTTTCAGCTGCTTTTTAGCTTCATATATCCCTGTTACAAAACTTGATCCTACAGCAAGCTCATCTCTATTTATGTTATTTCCATTTTATCACCGACAGTACCTTGAGGAAGTCACAAATCAACATTAACTCTTGGCAGTATGTTAAAAAAAAGTAAAATAATCAACAACTTAAATATTTCGAGTAAGTATAGAAAAAACACATATATATTCGGAAAGATTTATAAAGATTTAGCACTCCAGTCTGATAATGCAACATTTTCTTCCCTGGTATTTGAGCACTGATTTCTGAACATTCACCTGTTTCTTTGTAGCAGGGTATTTAATATCCAGGATTAATTCCTTTGCCTCAGCTTCAACCAAGTCTGCAAACAAAGACAATGGTGCCTTTAATTCCTATTTTGCAGTTGGACTGTAAAAGGCAAGACAATCTGCATCACATTTAAAACACACATGGCTCATGCTGTAGAGCTGCCTGACACTATTACAAAGAATTGCCACAACAAATTCAAAAGAAACCAAAGCAGCAGCTGAGTAGCAACTCTTACTCAGACCTGCCTTTTGTAAGAAATGTATATTATATAATAAACAAGGACATCTACTGTGAAATGTTGAACTGTTGACCATGCTTCAAGCAAGCACTCAAGTAAACTTCAAGTAAGTGCAGAGGAGTGCAAGCAAGATTTAAGTGGCAGACAAGCTTTTACTGGATCTGTTTTGAGGGACAGGCTTAATCTGAGTGCTTCTAAAATATACAAGTCATTCAGAAAGACCCTGATTCACTCAGCTGTCTGTATGCACTGCTATCACACCTGTGATCATACACTTACAGATAATACAAGAACCACTCAAAAACAATGTTAAGAAATTACGTAAGAGAACTTACCCAGATCTGAAGTTTTAGCCTTCAGTAATGCATTTAATTTCTTCACTAGGTGCATATCTTTTGCTCGCTCACTCTTTTTATCACTAAAAGGAAATAACTTTACTTGTACATGTGAAAGAAACTAAAATGAATGCTTCAGAATAATACAGGTTTATTTATGCTACTTTAAAATAACATCACATTGACAAAATTCAAGCTAATGTATACAAATCAGAGAGACTATTAACAGAGTAACACACTAATCAGCTTAAGAAGGAAAACTAGAATTGATTGCTAGAAATAAAAAATTATTTCCAAGAGCAATAATGAAATTAAATTGGGTATACAGAAGGCAGAAACACCTTACCTCAGTGCTAAATGAAAAGGTACATGGATGGTTTTTACACTTCCAGAGACCGGATCAAGAAGACATATCTGGTAGGTCTGAGGCTGCCATCCCTGACTGGTCACATTGTTTAAACCCATTATTTTATAACCTGGATACAACAATCTGAAACCAATATAAGAGAACAGTTTTTATGTCCAAGAATGCAATTAGCAACTTTTCTTTCTCACACATTGAATAAAAAGGGCTTTTTATTTCGTAAAGCTAAGGAGCTAAAAACAGCTAAGTGGTTATGTTTATCAAGAAAGACTGTAAAGATACTAAGCAGGACAAAATCCCCTTCTGTAACACAATGACAAGCTGCATTCAAGAGAAACATGGTTGGCAATGCAAAGACAGCCTCCCAGTAGTTCCTGCAGTTGCTGCAGGAAAATTCCTGTACCACTTCACCCCAACTGTTTAGCTAATATATCTGCATGCAAAGCATTTCTTACCTACAGCACTTCCCCACATTGAAGGCCCCAACCCGAGGGCCTTGCTGAGTGCTCCACACTTCCAGAATTCCTCTCCTTGGTGCATAGATCACAAGGAACTGAGCCACTCTGCTTGGACCCTGCGCATGTCCGAAAGGAGAAAAATCCATCTTCTCAGTTTCTCTCTCATTAAGGTCCTCTACAGTTTGTATCCAACCAATTTCTGCATCACGGTATCCTTTGTCAGAGAAGGCAGTTCATTAATGTACAGAAATTAATAAGGATTTAGAATGCATAGGCACCATCTTACTTAAACGTTATCCCTGTAGCAAGCTGTTCTAAATAGGGATCTGTGCTGTCCTCTTCTAGCACGGCCCACGAGAGGACTTATCAGAGCCAAATGCAGCCTCCTGCAGAGCTTTGGGGAGGAACCAGCTCTTCCCTGAGAAGCCATAGAAAATAAAACACTGCAGGGCTGTGCATCTGGGCATTGTACCAAGACAAAAACCTCTTGGGGAAGGAGTTATAAACTTGTTTATAATACCGTGGAGGTTGCACAGGGTCCACAACCTGATTAAAAAGTAGACAATTCAGTAGATGGCTTTGCTTTAAACAGGTCTTTCACATATCAACAGCCTCACTCATACGGCTCTAACTGGGCTATGACTAGCAAGCTGTGAATGTGCAATTTGCCAGCAAATAAAGCTTGGAAGTATAATGGGAAATCCTAGGTAATATTAAGCTGTTAGCAACAAAAGAACAGCATCACACCAAATCAACTTCAAAAATACAGAAGAAAAATGCACAAGATAAACATGGCTATCTATTTTACTGTTAGTGTGTCTCTAAAGTAGGTACTGTTTTCATGCCCACTAATCTGAATAGACAGTGCAAGAAAACAGAGCTAGAGATTGTTCCCTCTGTTCATAAAACTTATCTCCCGTGTCATAAAAAGCTGTGAAGCGTTAATCCTGGTCAAAGAATGAGCCTTATTATGTTAGATACAATCATAATTACAAAAATATATGTATCAAGAGAGCAAGCCTACCATATTTATTCTCTTTACAAAATGGTTCAGAAGAAACTAAACACTCCCTTCTTGCTTAATCACCATAAGGAAAGTGAGAAACTAACAAGGTATATCATTCAAACTTCTGCTTACTCTCTCATTTAAGCAAAAGAAGAACCTAGAATTTACGAAGAGAAAGCATCTTGGAAAACAGAGGCCAAAGCTCTTTGAAAAATGTTTAGGTCAAAAGCTTCCTCTTAAGATACAGTCTTAAGTAAATCTATATAACACAGACCAAATTCTTTCTTTCTATAGTCTGCATCAGTACTTTCAGAATTGGCACAACAATGCCCTTACTTAATTCCTGCTAAATCTGTCTTTAATTTGGTTTGTAATAAGACAATGTACTAAAATATTTCATAATTGCAGAAAAAATCCTGGGACTCTTAAGTCAAGTCTGGACATAAAGGCCCATTATCCTGAGACACATTGCTTGCTACACTGATGTACACTATCCTACCTTTCCACATGCGAACTGCAAGTCCTCTTGTAACATCCAGTAAAATAACCCTTCCAAAGTCATCTGTTACTGCTGCCAAAGTGTTACATGGAGAAAGACATATTCTTTCACCATGCCGACGGGAATCTGGAAGTCCAAACCTAAAAAAAAAAAAAAACAGCACTAAATATCTAAGATAACACTGCAGAAATAGTAAACAGTACTTTATGTGGTGTAAGAGTTTTTTTTAAGGTGTTGAAGATATGGGAAAAATTAAGAGCATATTATGACCAGAGTTTTTACACTGTCTCCTGAGAGATTTTGTAGGTCTGTTACAATTGTACTTAAAACTAAGACACAAAATTTGCAAAAATTTCAGAAAACAGCATAATCAATTGCCTTATCAAGGATCTCAGAACAGCGGTTTATTTTGTAAGTCTTCCCTTGTTGCCACAAAACTTTAAGAACACTTTCAAAAATCTGGAAAGAACAGTCAGCACCAAGTTTAGTTTTTCATCAGTTTTCTTGAATCATTAGCTGTAACCTGACATGTTCCCACTTGCCTCTTTTCTGTTCTCATGTCCTGCAAGAGAACAGGATACTACTTTTTTTTTTTTTTTTTTTTTTTTTTTGTGAAAAAGCATAAGAAATCATATGCAGCTTTTCATGCAGTTTCTTTGAGGCACCTTAGAGAAACCTCAGGCCTGATAGCCATAAACTTACACTTACACTTAAATTAGATAGTGCAGCCTGTGCTTTTGTAACACAACACGTATGCACACTAGAAATTACACAGAAATGAATAAAGTTATTTGTAGAGAATGTTAAAATGAAATAAAGCTTAAAATAAGTCGCATGCAAAGTACCATCCCTGCTTCAAGTCAAGAAAGAGACTGATCAGCTAACCACTTTCAAAAATAATTCTAATAATCAAGAAAACAAGAGTTTCAAAGCAATTGAGATGTTATGTCAAACTTGCCTCACTGCCAATGGGGTAGCAGGTTCAACTTTTGGTTTCTGTTTTTGGACAGGTTCTTCCTCATGTTTGCTCTTCCAACCAAGCCAGCCACTTGCAATAGAAAAGAGCATATTAGAAGAATCAAAATAATGGTTCTAAAAATCCTCAAATTATTATGCGCCTACTAAAACAAAAGTCATTTAATACTTTGTATTTTATTACCTGGCAGCATTAAATAATGCTGAAGTCAGTTTACTTGCAACTGCTAAGGCAACATGAGACAACAGCGGTTGTGAGCTACCCTGAAAGGAAGAAGAGAAGTATTTAGAAAGCCAATAAATTGTTCTTAGACCAAACTCAATTGCAAAATAGTTTTTCAGACCTCAGACACTATGAAAAATTGTCTTCAGCTTTCCCTAGGTTTCAGTATACCATTTAACCATAACGTGATCAAAACCCCCCAAAGTCTTCAAAAATCCATAAAATGCATACACAATCTTAACCTACATATTTTTGAAGTCATTAAAGTACCTAACAAATCCTCTATTCCCCCCATTTTATTAAATCGTTACATTGATTTTAAGATAAAGAATAAGAGTTGTCATTGGCAGGAGCCTGCAGAAACATCACTTCCACATCCAATCACAGAGATTTTTTCCTCCAGATGATTTCAGCTTCTTAAGATCAAGAAGGGAGGGAAACGTCAGCATGAAATGAACGTAAGAATACTTGGACATACTCATGCAGAAAAGAAGAATCATTAATTATTCAAACTAAATCGACTTTGTAGGACATACCTCTAGAGCAAAAAAGAAGCCGGTGAAAGGATTGGATCCAACAGTAACATATTGAGACATGGCAGGAGGGCTGTTTTTTATAGCTGCATTATATCCACCTATATTGGAGGCAGTCTTCATTTGATCAAAAGGAGAAAGTGTTGTGATACCTATTAAAAAATAAATAAGTGCCTTACACTTTCCAAACAAAGGTACAAAATTGGCTGACAAGGCACAATTCAGGTGAAGAGTGCAGTAGGAAATAAAAATCTAGACAAACAAACTCTTAAGAAAGCAACATACATAAATACACACACTATGTTAAGAGAGCAAAAGTCCAGTCCAATTTCCTTCAACAGTAAGACAAAAAAAGTCACAGAGTTTTTGTATGAAGCTGAACATGATTTGCCGTGTTCTCTTGTTTTTCGTCACCAACTCTACGTGATGAAGGGAAGCTTCCCACAAATTGCCTGAGTACCAAGGAACCAGGAGAGATGTACATTGCAGAAGAGTATCAGCACAAGTTTTGCAGCAAAGACACACTGATGGCCATCCAAATGTACTTTACTTACTTCTTTAATACACTTCTGACTGCCAAGCTGCTTTTGTGAAAGGGAAGGAAAAGACACTACGCTTAGTCTCCCTCAGGTCTGCCTGTCTGATAAAAGTCTGGTTTTCTACAAATTCTGAAAGAGTCAAGGACCTGGACAGTCATCTTAGAGGGGTTCTTGATGTTGAGTTTTTCTGTGTTTGTTTGGCGGGGGGAGCGGGGAGGAGCAGTAAAATTAAAGGAACAATCTAAACTTCATTAAACTTGTGAATGAGTCATATCTTACCCTATCTGATCTAGTGTCTCTTTTGGCCATTTCCTACCAAAAACATAGAATAAAGCAGGTAAAACTCTACCAGCTTTTCCCCTTCAAGTGCAGGGGGAGGCTCAAACAGATTAGAAGACAAAGTAGAACACAATTATGATAGTTAATGAGCTCACTCACAATTTCAGTCCTCTCCCACTATTCATTTTCAGCCGAAGCATCCCATACTGTTAATTATTAATATGCTCATGTAACAGCACTAAAATAGTTTCATCCAGATTAATGTTTCAAAGTAAACAGAAGGGCTTACCAATACTAGCATGATCAACAATTGTATCCACATCCTGCAAACCCCACTTCTTGTAAGCCAGCGGTGGTGGCTGAACATTCTCACTGCCAGATGCTGCAGCTGACAAAAGTTGGTAAAACACACACACACAAAAAGAAATGTCCATTGAGGCAGAGACAAAGGAAGAGCATAACCAAGTAAAATAAGTTTTTAATAAAAGCCACAGAATAATTTGTTTAAATTAACATATACAAGCATATGCAGAACTAAACTGAAGATTGGGAATACTTTCCTTGATGTAATTAAAACATTTAAGAAAAGCTAACCAAATAAAATTTCATGTGATATCCATCACAACATTTTCTATTTGCAGACAGCTTTATCCTACCAGTCATTTACAGATTATTTCTGTGCAAACTGTAGAATGCTGCTACAACTTACTTCTGTGCTCTGGGCATGTTTTAGAGAAAACTCACTCAAAGTAACTATAAAGCTAGAACATTCATAAGACATGCAACAATTTGAGGTGCAAACTCTGGTAAAACTAAGGCGATGAGTCAAACTTCCCCCAGAAATGTATCAGAACAAACACATAAGTGATCAAGAATAAAAGATCAAGTAGGACCACTGCTGGAGATAATTACAGCTAGCTTTAAGTGCTTGTCTGCAAGCAGTGATCTTCTCTCACGAAAACAGTAGGATGCAGTCCTGGTTGTGGAATTAGATGGATCTTTCTCCTTATAGCTAAAATTAGCAACTATATGTTTGCTGCATGATTCACAGACTATTGGTTTTAAGATTTTTGATTTATGGGAGTTTTCCTCTCCTCTGTTCTATGGAAATGCTACTCTTCCATTACAAGCATAAAAACAACCATATTAGACACCTGAAGCTATAGAGCCCAGTAAAGGATTTGAGCACAGCTAAAATGAGATGTCCAGGAAGACTATAAAAATAAGGACACATATCTGACAACACAACTCTAAACTCTTCCAGTTCCCAAAGAGATCTTCTAAGGCAGAGGTAAATTCTAAGCACTCAGCTTCACAGCTTTCTCATTACTTAACCTGTCCAGTCTCACTTTGAGCTCTGGAAAGTTCTTAGGACTCTCCTAAAAAGTCCTTTGGCAAGCAGTTCCATGATGTAACCCTCCCTGCACAAAAGCTCATCTGATTTTATTCCAAATTCACTACTAATTAGCTTCATTTAATGCCCCTTCATCCTGAAGTGTAATAAAGAGCAATCTAGTCCTAGTCACTATCTCCATACAATTCAAAGAGCTGCCTCACCACAGAAGCATTACTCAGTTCTTTACCTCTCATCCCTTCTATGCAAGATTCCTGCCTCAATTTAAGTGTGCTGATGTCCCAACAGTCCCTGGAGCTGTCATATGCTGGCAGATCCATTAAGGTTTTTCCATACTCAAAATATAACTATTTTCTGCTGACACAGTCTGGTGCAGGGGAAATGAGAATCTGACAAAGTTGAAATACAATGAGAACAACCATCAAGAAATTCAGGAGAACAATCCAGCAACAGTTTTTCTTCCACATTTTATCTCCTGGAATTTTAACAGTTCCACATTTGTACAACCTACCACACAGTAGTGTTATGCGGTTCTCCTGCTACCCCAGGAAACTAACGCAGTTTCCAAATTGCAGTATAAACAGGCACCAAGGGAACAGGATCAAAGGCTGCAAAGTCTAATAAGGTACCAAAGACACTCAGACCTTGACTAACACAAAGACTATTACTAAAGTCACCAGTACAGCAGTGTCAGTTCCCAGAAGCTATCTCCCAGGAAGAAAAAAATTTCACTAACTCTTACTGAAATCAGCATCCTGACTTGCTAAACATTTTAAACAGTGTTCAGGTGACAATGTGCCAGACAGTCAATACTACTCTGACAACTAGTCCTGAGGACACTCTGTGAAGGAAATAAAAAAAAAAAAAAATCAACTGTGTACAGCAGATGCTATATATACCAATTGACAAGCAAGGAAGATCCAAATTTCATCTTGATTTGGTACTTAACAAACAAAAATAAGTATATAGAGTGTTATAAGTATATAGAGTAAAATTAATAGTAACAACCCCAGAAATAAACATTTCTTTTTAAGCATACCTCTTGCTACCTGATTACGACATGCACGAAGGGACTGAAAGAGGCTGAAACCATCAATTGTCACAATTGCTGCTGGATACAAGATACTGAGTTCTTCATTCTGCATATTAAACATAAAATTTAAAAAAAGTGTTATTGTTGCAATAATATCTTTTCTAGCTTTTTATATAATTTACTATCTGAAAACAAGCACTACATCCAAAGAGAAAGTTTCTAACAAAACCCAGACAACAGAATAACACAAAACTAAAGAAATGAAGTATTAAGCTGTCCAGTATATGAATATGCAACAGTCATTCAGACACGTTATTCTGAATTTTTAATCTTCTTTCACTGACTTTTATATTTCCATAATATATTTTATGGCTTAAGGAGAAAACAAGAAAGTTAAAGCAGCTTATGAAGACCACAGAGGAAAAGGTTTATCTAGCACACAAATATCACGGATTTATGAGCCACATTCTGAAACTGAACTAGCGCTGAGTTACCACTTGGGCACACAAATGTTAACTCAGTCATATAAATGCAAGATGTAAACGCCTTAATGTGCCTGCTTTTCAAAACTGATCCCAAAATGTGACGCTAAATCCTACGAGTGTTTATATAAAGCCAGCTTAAATTTTTGCGTAGCTTCATCAGTTCTCTACATAAAGCAGGCTAACTCTGCCAAGAGCAAAGCAAGCTGGCTTTTCTACCAAACAGCATAAGTTCTACAGGAATCTTTGCAGAAAATACTTGTAATTAAATGTAGCTTCCTAGCACTATCACTCATGAAGATTGTTTTGGTTTTCAGCTATCTTCTCTGTGAAATAATTAGAATCAAATGATTATGAAAGATTAGACACAACTCTTGATACCTAGTATTTTGCTTTTTCTCCTTTCATCAACAACACAAATTTTGCGCATCATTTTTGCACACAGTTTTCCACATAAATGAGAAAACAAACCCAGGAAACAAAGTCTTCCTTTACAAGAAGAGTGCAGAGAGAAAAACAGAACAATTCTATCAGGTTGACTATATTCCAAAGGAGACAGAAATAACTGTTAAAGCCCCAAACCACGCAGGCAAGAATAATTATTGAATAAGAGAGCTACAGCCTGCTGTTCTAAAGAATTTTCTACCCATCTAAAATTTGTAAAGGATATAGATGATTCACAGAGAAGACTCCCTTCCATACCCCAAAACACTGTCACTTCGCTTTTGAAATAATCTGACAAAACCTGTTCTGTGACACCAGGATGCCTGGGAATTTCATAGGTTCTGCACTTAAGCTGCAGGACAGGATCTTCATTTAAAAGTTGTGCAAGAAGTAGTACCCCACTCTAGAAGAGAAAAAATAACAATTATTAACATTACTGGCCCAACCTCTGTTTAGGGGAGGCCAGTAACGCAATTTGCAGAAATGGGTATTCTAGAGAAATAGCTTCTGTGTCCCTACTGTGCTGACAAACCTACCTCAGTGTAGAAGCGAACATAGCCAGAGGTGAAGCCAACCACAATGCAGGTCCAGTCAGGGCGGCCAGTGGAACTCCTGGTTCACAAAAAAATACCAGAAATTAAAAATCAACCTGCTCTGAGCTGTGTATATTCAAAACTGTACTGTAAGGGGATCTGATAATGCATACAGCATAGTAAAACATCATTCCTTACCTCTTCTGACTTGCCAATGGGATACACAACACACTAGTGACGCATTCACTAGAAATAGAAAGGTATAATTAATTGACATATTTCATCCTCCAGTTCTGTGAAGTTTCGTTCTCTATGACAATCTTACCAAACCAGCAGTTGGGGCATTTTTTTTAAAAAAAATATATACTAATGCAGCACATAATCAATCATACAAATTCATATCAAGTCAGAAAAGAAAAACTTCATTTTTAAAGACATTGCAATTACAAGTCCAGATTAAGAGACACTGCTTGTGTCCAAATGTATTCTGTGTTTATTACACCCCATTAATGCTCTGTTCTCATTCAGATTGATGAGTCAGCCAAGAGTCTTCAGTACATATTCAAGCAACTCTAATCTCATGCATGTAAAACCAAACCAAGTTTGCTATGATTTTTTAATGATTATCAAGAGAAATCATTAAAAAGCCATAAACTTTACTTATCAAAACATATTTCTGAAATCCATTCTGTAATTAATAGATTTTATAGATATAGCATTTTATCACATCATAATCTAAAAGCATTTCAAGAGCTAATGTGGACTTCCCAATTAACACAAAAATGTGAGCACTTTTAACCAGAGTTTGCATGCCCAATAAATGCAGAAGAGCAGCCTCCGTTTCTCATATTGAAATGGTTATTTTACTGCTGCCACGACAAAGTTTTACAGTCTACGGAAACAAAAGCTGTGTGAAAGCTTTATGAAAAAGACAACATACAAATCTGAGACGACATATCAAACAGTGCTTAAGCATAAATGCCTGCAGTACTGTTGATTATTTGCATTTCGGGTCACCTCCATTCCCCCAAGGAATGATTAAACAAGTAAGCTAGATAATTACAGGGAAAAAAGTTTCTAAATGTAAGTTTGACACAAAATAAATTATAGCTTAAAAGCAATGTTAAGTATCTCAGTAAAAACCTCATTTTTAATGAGGAGATCTTAGCCACCACAGGTCTTTCAGCTGAAGACAACACTAGGCACAAAGTTTTCAAGCCTTTAGACAATCTGTGCTATATTTACATATCCACAGAAACAGAAAATTCACCTATGGGAAATGCTTGCAAGCCTTAAGCAATAAACATAACTGTGCCGATCTAAAGTAAGCTTCCCATTCCATATGTTAGTGCTATAGGGAATCTAACTGCCACAGAGGAGGAAAAAAAAAATTTTTAAAGACTAAAGACAGCATGGCAACTTCAGTGGTAGGGAGGAGAAACACTGCGCAGTCACACTGCAAAACAGTTCAAATCTGTGTCAGCAGCATGTTTATAAAATAGGATTATGCTTTTTCCAGATTGGAGAGAAGCTGATTAAGTCAACATCTCTCAACATAACAAGCCAATAAGGAGGCTGTTCAAAGGGTGACAGCAGCTCAAGACTGCAAACTTAAGAGGGTTTATAAAAATATTTGTAAGAATGAAATGCAAAATCCTCTCTCATACAGAGATTTTGGAAAGAATCTGTCAGCTACCTGAACACAGCTCTTGCAGAAATATCACATGAACACCAAAAGCATGACCAAACATGAAAGAAGCTATTTATCATGGACATCAATGATAAACCATGCACAAATGAAGTTTATTGCACCTTGAAAGCTTAAAAAAAAAAAAAAAAAAAAGAACATTGTATTATATGAATTACTGGTTATGATTTGGAGTAACATGTTGACCAGGAAGATGGTCTCTATTTGTGTGAGCTTAGGAAGATTAAAAGAAATATTTTCCAGAAGACTTCACCTACAGCACCAACATGCCCTGACAAAACTCCATCTCTACTATAAAAGTAATTTTTCATAAACCATATGCATACTGTTTTTTTGCTAAAATAAGAATTGAAGAAAAACAGTGTGATAACCCAGACTTGTTAAATTATATGAATTATATGCACTTTACACTGATTTCCACAGACCGTACCTTTGTTAATCTCTCATTAAACTCATACTGCAATATGTTCATACATATACATATCACAGCACACAAAAAAAAAATACATTCTCAGAAAATGTTTCTGATCCAGCTTACTCCATTTTGCAATTTATAACATTAAAATGCTTACAGGCATGAAATGCACTTCAGAGCACTTCTTCCTAAAGATTTGAAAAGTATATTTAAATAAAAGTCATGATACTATTTTATTGCAAACATCACAAATACAAAAATGACATTTTTATTACAAGTAGAGTTCAGCACCTACCCATCTTCAACATTCAGAGAGCCACTCCAGCCCACAGCATACTGCATCTCCTCCTTTCCCTTGTCACTGTGCTTCCATTTGGCTGCCATTAAGAATAAAGGCACCATCTATAAAATGGCAATGTTTTGCACCCCACAGATGTAATCCTAGTCCTAATCCTTCTCTTCCGTACAATACATCCTGACACACTTTACATAAGCAGCAATTACACAACTGAAGATTATTTAAAAGGAAAAATATATCATATTATCTTAAATATTAATCAGGAATGACATACTACTAAAACCCTGCTGAAATGCCTTATTTCAGAAGGTAGAATATTTCTTAAAAGAATAGGTAAAACATTTCTTAAAGCATAAAGCTAACACAGAAGACAAAAATTCTGTTTTGTTCTCCAAGCACAATTAACACCAACATCTCTGAGACTCTCTGATAAATATATCTAGTATCTCATTATTCATGAAAAAAATAGTTCTATGGCTTCCAAATATAACTGAGAAGACAAAGAAAACGCCTTTCCTGGAAGTACCTGAGGAATTCATGACAGACTATAAAACACTTGGCCATCCCAAAGTTACAGGATGGTGGGGAGATGACTACTATTAAATACAGCAGAATATGTACTTAATAGAATTTATACTTACGCACTAAAAAGACAGCTTTCTGCTCGTTAGCTATTACCATCAAGTCATTCGTTGGTGACAAGGACAATACACAGCTGTGAAGCCAGTAATTTCTTTGGTTCTTAGAAGCAGATTCCTCTTCTTCCTATTCGCAAAAACGTAGTCAAAAGTAGAAACTTGCAAGATGTGACAACATTTTGGCTTGCTCTCAACATCAATGCAGAATGCATTACTAGAGCTCAAACTTGTACAAAAAAAAAATAAATGCATCAACATTGTACTAATTATATCAGCATGACTACAAAACAAAAAGTAAATAAATATTAATTCTACTCCTTGAAATCTCTCCTTCAAAGGGAAGGAACATATATGGAATTAAATTGCAGTTTTATAATTATTGATAAGATACTGGATAAGAATATATTATTTAATATCAGCAGGTTATCCAAGCTAATTTGCAAACCAGGAATTGTGAACTACCTGGAAGAAGAGTTTGACTTTTTAAAGAATTAAAAGATTTTAAAATCTTCCTTCACAAGCTCCCAGCTGCAAACAGGAATGTGTCCTTTAAAAGGGGGTTTAAAATTATACTTGAACCAAGGTCAAGGCTTCATCGACATATTTTTTAATAGCTTATTTTTTCAGAGGAAAAAAATGTTAAAAAATAACTAATTAAAGCTGAATTTAATCTCAGTTCAAAGTTTTGGAGAAGACAGAAAAAGTTTAGTTTTCATTACAAGTTAAAAGAGTAATTCATTAAGTCAGATAAAGAAATCTTATATGTCAATTTACAAATTCTACATATTTCAGTATATAGAACTTTAGATGAAGTGAAGAACAAGTTGATGTGCAAAGAAATACTGCATTCCAAAATCCTAAAACAGTGAGGAGTGGAACAAGAGAGTATAAAGGAAACCAAATAGCATAAATGGAAAACAAAGTACTTGTTCTCAACACTATGGAAATTCTGTTACAGCAGATCTAATAAGGATGTGGCTTAAAAAATTTCATGAAAATTACAGTGGAGCTGAAGACCCATCCTATTTAAGAGTTTTCATATTCTTTTCTTTCCCTGACAGCATCTAAAGAAGTGATTCATCCCTGAGACCACATGCTCATCTTGCCTTGCTTCCTCACCACTTCTGTGGATCTGCTCCCTGCTGAAGCAAGCAGTTACAGAGAAACTGCTTCACTCACTGGTTGGGTTCCTGCATATTGACATAAAGGCAGCAGGTAAGTTTTGTTCCTCAGTTCCTCAACTACAATTCCTCAGTCCATCCCATTAGCTGTCTCTGGGAGACAGCAATTGGAGCAGTTCTGTTCAGATGACTCATTCAGACGCAGGCAATTTTTCACAGATATTCTCCCTAACAAAACATCTTACGCAAGCCAGCTGGCAACCAAGGAGTCTCGGCCTCTGCAACAATCCTAGACCAGCTGCGCAATTCAAAGTGGAACTGGCTGGAGAGAGGGATGTTTTTATCCCTTTAGAGAGCCCCATCCTACAGAGGCAATAGGAGCACATGCAATATGAGCCTTCATTCCACACCATCCACACATCACCACGTAAGAGTACTATATATTTATTAGAAAGATGCTTACATCAGTGGTTCAGGATTTATGAGTCTGAAAAGTATTAATTCATGGGAGATTTTCACAACTCCACTGCCATGCCCAGGCTTCCCAAACCCATTGTTCAGCTACCCGATAAAAGCTTCATATCCAAATATGACTTTCTTTGCCACCATATTTAGGATAAATAAATAAGTAGAAATCAACTATCTCAGTACTTTACTTAATACTTTCTTAATACTTATTTTCTGGCATTAGTCCTAAGTGGCATGAAAGTTTATGCATCTGGGTTTTTCCTATTCATTTTACTTTGTAAATTTTATCTCATTCTGACGTATTTCCAGTATTCTGTCTCCTTCATGCAGATTTTGGACTGTCATTCACTAACCATACAAGCAGCTGCAGAAAATCCAGCTCTTGCGCAGAGCACAGGGCATGCAATTACATCAGTTTGCATCACTCTTAAACGTTACAGGAATGAGATTTCTCAGTACTAACTGTATATTGGAACGGAGGCAGGCAGGAGGAAAATAACATAACTGCAGATGTGAATCACCTGCCCAAAGCAATAAGAAACCAGACAACACTACAAAAAAAAAAAAAAAAAAAAAAAAAACACAGTATCAAGTAGGCATATGCAAGTTTTTGCATTGCTTCTAAAACGCATTACTTCTCTTAATAATGATAGGATGCATTCAAGCATGCAGTCCTGGGAATTAGATATGAAGCAAACGTTGCCATCTTTTCAGCTTGCTTCCTCCATTCTATACCATAAAATTCTCAGATATTTGCTCCAGGCTCCTACCTACAGATTCATCTGTTTTCTGCATTTGGCAATGGATTAGAAGGACTCCTTATGACACATTCTTTTTATTTCCCGCCCCCCCAATAGCGGTTGACAGTATTGAGAATGTTGCTACCTCAACATAAGGAACATTCCTGAGGCACTGACAGTTGCCTTTCCTATAGATCAGTTACCAACCCACTTTATAAGGATGTTCTCTTTCAAATTCCAAATTCTTTTTTTTTTTTTTTTTTTAAAATTTGACCGTGGACCAGTTTTTAAATATTAACCAGAGAGATTAGATGGTTGGATTCATTCCTCCACAGTTAATGTTCAGAAACTGGATAAACAAGAGAACAGAAAGGAAGAGACCCCTAAAATAGTCTAATTATGGGTGCAATTAAATACTCAGGACCTCATTATAACATAAACTGAAGTTGATATTCGGTTCCCTAACTCTTTGTGGTATTTCTGCGCTTTATCAAAGTTGAGACAAGGTTAGATACTAAAAAGATACACCAAGTCCTTCCTCCCTTCATAAAAAGACTGAGACAAAAGCAACTTGCTTTCTCTGTGTGATTCTAGAGTATAAGATGACCTTATATATAAGAGTATAAGATCCACATCTGTGGATTCTCTAGTGAGAAATAAAAACTAAAGATTATAAGAAGATATGCAAGTAGCACAATAAGTAACATATTAGACATATTTTGTTCACTAATCCTGTGAACAAACAAGTAGTTACATTTAAAATGCTGCCCAAGATTGTTTTTCTTGGTCAATTGATAACTACATAAGGGAAAATAAACCGACATACACACAAGCAAGAAAGGTAGTCCTTAAGGAAAGACAAGTTAGCAATGAAAACTCACACGTATGAACTTACAGGTTCTTGTACTTCAGCATCATCCCAGGCTCCCCATCCATCATCTTCCCAGTTTGCCGATTTACCTCCTTTAAATGAAAAACATTTATCATATAGATACAGTGTAGACAAGGAATAAGAATAAAAATAATATAAAAATAAAATAAAATAAAAAACAATCACACATACACACTTTTGACAGTTGTATTCATTCCTCAGTGCATTTCCTTTTCTCCGATGCATTATAATTTCAATTATAATTTCATTTTTAGACAGAAACTGAGTGCTACAGAAAGAACCTGAAGTAGTATTTCCATACTTATCCATAAAAATTATTTCCATAAAAAAAAAGAAAAAAAAAATCACTTTCTAACACCATAAAAAGATAAAAGACGTAACCTAAGTACCAACTGGAAATGGCTGTAACAATGCTTGCGTTGCAAAAATTAGTTTTGACAGACTTTATCTAGAACTCTGGCCAAGTAATAGTGTACAGTGCCTGGAACAAGATGTCACTGATCCTTCATTAGGGTCTCTTCACTTTATATGGCAAATTTCTCAAGCAGATTTGTCTTTTTTCAGTTTCTCTATCACTATTTCAAGAGATTAAAAATGTCTTGCTGGTTTTATACAGCAAATAGAAGCCATTAGTCAGGAAAAAAGTCACAAAGAAATACTTCATCCATGGGGCCACTTGTTCAAATGATCTTCTTCCCACGGGTACAGAGACCCACAACTTGCATTGACTGCAAAATTGAAACTTGAAGTTGATTTATCTATTTGCTACTATTCCAAAGGTAGCAAAAGCCCCCATCTTGAACATACTAGCAGACAGCTACAAGGGAAAAAGAGAGGGAAGAGGTGGCTCTCTCCAAATCTCCACATGCCCCTGCACAGCCTACCAACTGATGTAAGATGTACCCATAAGATACAAGAACGACACGCACCTCCTTATATATTTTTACACTTACATAGACCATCTCCCTTTTCATAATGTGTAGTGTGTGTTTGGTGTAGATTTCAAATTTTTTGTTGTTGCCTTTAAGTTAATTTCAGGATCAGCCAGTAGCAGCAGGCTTATCTTCACACCTAAGCGATGTATACAGAAATTCTTCTGTAACAACAGGACACCAAGGCCACAAGGATGCAGACTTCACAAGCCTCCCTCCAAACTAGCCAAAGCAAAAGCTGAAGCTGTGGCCCAAGCTGAAAGCAGACACAAGGGCTTTGAGTATTCCTCCCTTGTGAGATACCACAAAGGAGAATAAACAAGACACACATCAATATCACCCATGCCATTCAGAAACTATTTTCAGTTATGCTATTCAGAAAGCTCAGTGAAATCACAAGCCGACCTCAGGCATCTGGGAAAACTGTCAGTAGTAAAGACTGGCACATTTCCTAACGATCTGATAAGGGTTAATGTGCTAGTCATTAAAAAAGACATCCTCTCTCATTTCAAAATACAACATTAACATGTATTAAAGCGCCTGTGCAAAGGGCTACACAGAGCATCCATTACAACACAAGTCCATAAGCTGTTTAAAACATGTCTAAATTTTTGCACAGCTAAATAAAGCTAATAAAGACAAAACCTTAAAAATATATTTTGGCTTTAGAAAGCAGCTCTTCAGCAATACTATTTAGCAGGTACTTTATAAGACCAAACGAGACAAACACCCACTCCATGAATAACCTTTATTAGAATTTGAAAGGTCTCTACCATGCACAAAAAGGGTGAGTCAACCCATTTTACTGCATCATCGTCAACACAGATCTCACTGCACAGTTATTTTGTGCAGAACTATGTACGTAAAAACGTTCAAAGGGTCATGGCCTCATCTCGTACTCGAGCTTGAAAATTTTACAGTGCATAAATGTATTAACATAAGGCAGAAATGTGACAAGTGTTGTTAGATATCAAATGCAGAAAGAAAACACTAAAAAACCCTCAATGTTTACTCTGTTTTACTTTTGCTTGAATTTCATTTGCTCAAAAGGCAATAAAATCTCATTTCTATCAAATTCAAGGAGGCAATAAGTACTTTCCCATGCCACGGTCCCATTTTGCTGCTTCTGAGAGAAGTGTAACCACATCCAGGAAACACTGCCAGCCATGAGGCCAATGCCTTCCCTGCAGCGCTGAGCAGATCACCATTTCAAAAGATCTCGGCCTCTTTATTTTCATTATTTTATTTATGGGACCAAACACTCAACACAAACCTTTGACGGCAAGGACTCTTCCTGCCTCTTTCTGAACAGTTACATTTTCATTGCTGTCATCACCATCCTCCAAATCTAGATGAATCATGGACAAGGTAATGTTGGGGAACCATCCCATAAATGAAACTGTAGTTATCTTTCCCAAACTGTGACCTACTTTACAAAGCCAGCATCTCCTACAGCTTGTAATCCTTACAAGCTTGCTCCTTCCCACTCATCCTCCACACTGTATATATTGCCCCTATGTGCCTTAACTGCATGTATTTTTAAAGCCCTGCGTGAATTCCCACCTTTCATACAGGGGGAAAGTTGTTTCCCTATCCATGTGATACAAACACTTCAACTATGCAACTCAAATGGCTAGTGAAGCTGGGCATTAACACACAAAATCATGGATACAGATGCAACAGAAAGAGGGATATTTCTGTAATACCTGAAGTCACCAAAACAACCATGGTGCAATTCATCCGTGCCTGTAAATCACAAAATGTCCCACAAAAGCTGTCAGCTTGCAGGAGATGACACCCTTTACTATGCACCAGCACCTGCTAACAAATCAAGTGAGAGATGACACAGGAATCTAGATGTCTATCACAAGGATTTTTAAAGAAACTTCACACATTTTCCCCTAGTAAAATTAGAGCTCAGGAGCAGTAACTGTGAAAGGAAAAAAAACATTATGGAGTAGCCAATAGCTAAACAAGTCCTAAACAGACCTGGACTTGTAACATGCTGTTATTTGGGAAAACTTGAAGCTTTCCTGTGCACATCTATGTTTCGTATTCACCTCTACCTCTGACTAGAAGCTTGGTAAAGAGTTCTCCCTATTTTAATAAAGCAACAACAAATATCAGATTTTACTGCAAAGACAGTAAGAGTAAAAATTGATCTACAAGATTTACAGGAAATTGATCTACCAGATTGACAGGAATAGCTTCATTCTTTAATTTAAAGCACGCAGCATTAAAACTTTACCATCACTGCATTTGAAACTTTAGGGCAGCTTATAATTTGGCATAAAATTGTTCTAAGACAAATTTAATGCACAAAGGTTCACTAAAAAAAACCTAAGCAGAACATCTGAGGAATCAAATTTTTCACTGAGGTTAATGAATAAAAATACTTGAAGAGAAGTCTCTTATCATAATCTTAAGACTATGATAAAAAGAATAATTTCCAAAAGAAATTATTCCAAAAGAATAATTTCCCATAGCAGCACCATGGCCTGGGCCTGGCAGCAGCTGCCTCTGGGCAGAGCCCTTGTCTGTCCTTCCAGCTCTCTGTAGCAGACGCCAAAAGGCAAGGGGGATATGCGCTGGCCAGTCACTGCTTGCACAGGTGTGAGAATACATGTATCTAATATAGATGCGCTTTCTATATATAAAAGCATTAAGTACAGTCAAGTCATGCATCCATTTATTTCACATATACATGTATGTAGTTTTCCATCATCTTTAAGCTTCCAACTTCTTTTACATCCATGCTTTGAAAATTGATAAAATTTATTACACATTTTTTTCTTGCTCTACTATTTACAAGCAAGAGCCTCATTTTTTTTTTCCCCTCTATATAATTACTGGTGTTCCAGCCTCTGCATTATACAGTGAGACATTTATTTTCTCTTCAGAATAATGAATTGCAGACATAGTTTAAATTCTTCTTGCTATTCAGTGATTATAGAACATTTATTGGAAAAGTTCCCCTGAGTAGAGATTGCCGGATTTATCAAGTTGTTTTGGGAGCACTACTAAAAAGGAACTTTTGAGACCAAGATTATAACTGATTTTCAGTTATTGGTCAAGAAGTTCATAACAAGTGGGAAAAAAGGCAAGTGACACTCAAAATCAATTAGTTAGCTCACTAATATGAAAAAAAGTAATTTCACAGAGAGTGCTTTCTCCTCCTTGAGGTGGTCACTACTGCCATCCATAAGAAAAAGAAAAAATTAAAAAAAAAAAAAAAAGATACTACATGTCTTCTTTAAAATAATAAAATAATGTTGCAAATTTCTATAGCTTACAATTATAACTGCCTCAAAGTTTGAAGTACCACAGGGAGGGAAAAAAAGAAAAAGGAGACCGTGATGTTGTATAGCATAGGAAGCAAATGACATACATAGTAGAATATCCTGTTTTTCTTTTGGGTACAGATCACAGTTCAAATTACTGCAAGAAGAAAGGAGAGGTTAAAGCAGCAAGAAAGTCAGGGTGCAAATGACATGGCAATATACCCTGACGCTATTCTGCAAGCAGCACTGACAGCACATCATTTAGACAACGAATATCTAAGAATGTATTAATAATAAAGCAAGTAACAAAATAAAAGCAGAGAGAGTACTTTATGATATGTTATAGGAATAATGAAATAGAAAGAAAGAAAGGACACAAAGCTATCTAATGCAATCTGCAGAGACAGGATCCGATTAAAAGATGCAATACAAGAAAGCTCATCAGAAGGCTCTTCAATACGAATAAACCAAATTCAATAAGTAGGACACAGACACAGTTAGGATCTCTGTTGCTAAATGCAATCTACAATTAAATTGTATAATTCATTTTTCCTTTTAACCTTGTTTCCAACTCTGAAATAAAAAGCCTGGTCGTCTGTATTTCTGAATTAAATTAGTTGATCCACATAAAGCAAAGTATGCAAGCACAATTCTAAAGACACTATTAGAGGACTCTAGGGCTAAAAAAAAAACAATTTTCAGGATACTGCGAGTTTAACTGTACCGGATTTTGGAAAAAGTTCCTCTACTAGCCATCACCCCTGCTATAAAAAAAGGGGCAGTAAAGGATACATCATAGCACTAGAACACAAAATAGCCCCAGAATCAGCCAAAACTGTTAACTGATAATAAGTGTTATGCATGTCATTACCACATGATTTTCTGTGCTTTTCAGTTAAATGCTCATTAATTTCTCAATGCTAAAATTCTGTTATGCCTGTGAAGCTTTATCACATTTTGCAAACAGGATGCATTTAATGAGTTATTTTTCATTCATGGGCAATGTCTTATTACAGACAGTTGTATAATGGAGATAACTGTTACAGCTGTTTTCTGATCGAGCCAACATTCACCCACAGACATCTTGCATCACAGCAAGCTGTCAAATTAAATGTTATGGAAATACTTCCTATTCCCAGCATTTGTACATTTGAAACAGCAATTTTCAAAGCCACTTAGATACCATCAGATTGAGGCACCACAAAAGATTTCTTCCTTACTAATATTAGCATTAACTTTTCCCAGGAATCTTAAGTTTTCATGCTTTTAGAGTCCTGTTCTTCACAAAAATGTTTAAAAAAAAAAAAAAAAAATTTTTTTTTGGGAAAGAAACAGGAATTCCATAAGGAGTATCTTCAGCTAGCTTAATCCACAATGACACTTTTATTCCTTTAAGCCAAGTGACGCCAGACCCACCACAACCACTTTATTCTAGTTAGTCCTCTCCTGAACAAGAGACTAAGGTAAAAAAAAAAAAAAAAAAAAAGAGGCATTTCACTAATCAGTGAACATCATTCAAGATTCTTTGGTGTTTCATTATTAGGTGTTTCAGTGTATGATTCCACAATACAACGAAGGAGAATCCAAACACTTTCAGAGTTTCCTGGCCTGTGTCACAGATGGTTACTGACCTGTTGGACCTGGGCGTCATCAGGGCTTTTTCTTTCCCCTCTAGTTTCTCAGAAGGGTATGTCCTTCACATGAACTAGACGGATACAGACTGCTGTGCTACTGAAAGATGGGATATGAAGTTGTAGTTACCCGCATGCTTTTTATTACTCTTTTCTACTTCTGGATTGTGTCTAAACGTTCACCCATGAAAAAGAGAAAAAAATTCACCTTCTCTTGGAACAAATGAAGATGTAGATTCCTTTAAGAAGTCAGTTACCTTTTTAAATCAAATTTGAAAATGACAGCGTAGGTTAACTTAATGCTTTTAATGTATAATTTCATTTAAATATTTTAAAACAATACATGCTGCCAAGGAAACTGTTTTTACTAAATCTTTCTCTGATAAGAAACAATTATTTACATCTTTCTTAGTTTAAAAAAAATTGCTTTTATTCTGGTTATATCAGGATGTCTTTATTTTAATTGAGAAAACATTTTTTTTCGTAGCGCACAATTTTAGAAGCAGGTTGTTTCTTACGTTCTCATACTTGTGCTCGTGTCAAGCAAAGAGTTCTTTCACACAAACGATGTAAGAGCCAAAGTACACAGCTATTACCAAAGAGAAAACAGAACTGCTTTCAGAGTGCCATGCAACAAGTCAGTGACTTGTCAGTGGTAAGAAAAATGAATGGGCTAATAGGTAGATGAAAAGAATAATGAAATAATAAAAAACTCAACAGAGTATTCCAACCCAAGCAGTAACTCCAGGCACATATTATCAGCTACCAGCTTTTCTTATGTTCATCTACCAGATGAACAAGAGAAAGCAAACTCTTTAAGGTTCTGATCATGCCTTTTGTTTTCCTAAACTGAACCAGCAGAAAGTCCGGACCAGAAGCCCAGCAGCAACTGCTGTCTCTAGAGCAGCTCAGTTTAACAGCGATTTTCAAAAAAAATCTTGCAGCTCAACTATTCAGTTCATCAGGTAGCAAACGAGCAAAAACTAGTGTAACAAGAAAAAGTCTCATGTTCTGTGCAGTCCAAACCATTTGTTTTCTAACTAAAAGATAAGTTGGAAAGCATCTTAAGTGGTGAAATTACGATAACTTCACAAGTTGTTGTGGTATTTCTCCTTATCAAAGATGAATGCATTCACAATTTCTTCTTCAATGCTATCAGTTTATATTCCTTTGCAAAAGTCACTTTGAGAAACCCTTTCCACTTACACTTCTGCTTATTTATCCTGAAGCACAAAAATACCTGCAGTACCAACAAATTATATCCACAAGTCCGAAAGATCTGAAAAAATCCAAATGAGCAACATTCTGAAAACCACTTCATTTTAACACTAGCATCAATGATCGCATCAACAATTGAATGAGCAAATACAGAAACAGTCCAGCACACAGCCAGCTCATTAAAACCAAAGAACATCACACCTTAACATTCTCATTTCTGGGGACTTTCCAAAGTATTAAACTTCCTCTTTACAGCTGTCTTTTGGTAGATTTACTACATTTGCTAAAAAGCATTCAATAGAAGTTACACACACTATTCTCACACATGCTACCAAATAAGGCATAAACTGCTTAATTTCTTTTGCACGAGCTACTGGAACACAAACATGCATTTAGCACTCTGTCTTTATCCTCACTACCCAAGACACACTAACAACTTCTAAATGGCTCCAAAACTTCCTCTTCAGATTCAGGTGATATCAAGAGCATATGGAATCAACAAGCATTTTTTCCAGAGCGTTACAGGAGTAAAACAACACGCACATGGATAGCACATAGAAGTTTTTTAGCAAAAGACTTGGATAATCTACGGTATCTGGCTGCAATCAGTTCTTCCAAAGTCACCTCTTCCAAGTACGTTTGGACATAAAGCTCCCGCTCCCGGTGCAGCCCCGGGCCGCGGCTGGCTGTTGTGCTCAAGCCACGACACTAAGCGCTCAGCTGCCTGCGCGTGCCTGGCTGCCCCAGACAAGCCCCTCGCGGCGCTCGCCGCCTCCAACACGGACCTAGTAAAGAATAAAAGGCAGAAAGCTCCGGAGAGGAGGAACGCGGGCTCCACTCACCGCTGTCTCGGGCGGGCGCGGCGCTGGCCGGGCGGCGCTGCGGGCACAGGAAGTCGCGGGCCGCCTCCAAGTCCTGGAAGTGGCCGAAGGGCACCAGGCTGCACGACATGGCCGGTGCTGCCCGTACCGCTACCGGGGCCGCCGCCGCCTCGCCCCGCGCCCCGCCGGCCCCCCCCGCCCCTGGAGCCCCCGCCGTGCCCGATGCCCACCTTGGAAAAGCCCTCCCAGCCCCTGGAGCCCACCCTGTGCCTGATGCCCACCTTGGCAAAGCCCTGCCAGCCCCTGGAGCCCACCCTGTGCCCGATGCCCACCTTGTCCCCCAGCCCAGAGCACTCAGT
>JAWLRI010000199.1:523018-573505 GCA_034781795.1 Crypturellus tataupa | reverse complement strand
CGCCCGCGACGGCAGGGCGCATGCGCGGAGCGGCGGCGGCCACGTGACGCCGGGAGCCGTTGGCGTCGCCAGGAGCCGTTGGAGGCGGCGGCTGCTTTTGGCAGCCCCGGGTTGGGGACGGCCGTGCCGCGTGTACGGAAGGGCCGCGCTCCCTCTGCCCCGAGCGGGCGAGCACGGGGGACGGTGCCTGCGAGCCGCAGGAGCTGCACACAGTGTTTATTTTGTTAGCTCTTATTTTGTGCGTGGCTTAAATTGCTGATTGGTATCTAATCCTGTTGCTTGTAGTTGCCCAAATCTCCTTTATTTCTTAAGTGGCAGCGATTGCCTTTCAGAAGCAGAAGTGACTGAGGAAGTAATCCAAGTAAACCACACTTAAAGTAGAGAAGCTTTAGAGTTTGATACAGTGTTGTTTGCTTACTTACTTGCAGGGGTGTTTGCCTCTACTGCTGAACGTGTTTGCTAGGAGAAGCTCCCTTCCAAACGGGAAGCACTTGTGGCTTGCCTGAAGATGCAGTGTGCCACAGGCCACAACCCTGTCATTTTTTCAGAGAAATGGGCTTTAGCTGGCAGCTTCATAATGCCAGGAGCTGTATGTTATGCACAGCAATACTCAGGATGCAGCAGCAGTCATGCCTGGGGCAGCAGCATGGATGCTTGTGCTTTTATTTTAAAGCTGTGGCTCCTCAGGCAATACACAGGTTAGACTTAAAGCAGGTGAATAATCCTATGCCTGTTCAATACAGGGTTACCAAATCCTTTTGTGTGTGCGAACAGGGATGAAATGAGATGTTGCCTACCAAGGGGAAGGAAGTTCTTGGCAAATCAGGTCACCGTCTGGGAAAGGTTGAAAGCAGGGAGGAATAGCTAATAGCTCTGAGGAAGAAACTCTCATTAGGCATGTAAAGCATGTGGAAGAAAAAGAACATTTTATAATGTGGGAAAAATGCAAAGACTCTAGTAATGTCAAGCGAGTAAAGAACACATAAGAAATTAAATTAACCTAGTTCATCGTTGTTTAGTGATGCTTTTATCACATCATGAAAGTTTTCTTTAGAGACTCTAATGAACCCTGCAAGAAACTAATATCCCTGTCAGATCTGTTGTACACAGAGAAGTTGAGTTACAGAAGTGCCAAGATACTAATTAATGCATAAAACAAAACAATGAATAATTCAATAAATGAATATTTAAAAACCAGAGTTAAGCCCTGATGAACTCACATTAATACCTTGTCTACTGAATTACATTTTTGTTGTACTTTCCGCAATTAGTAATTATTATAATTATTGGAAATCCATAGAAGAAAAATGGAAAAAAAAATCTGCCATAAATTCTTAAAGCTTTTGAAGCCATTCAGATGGGTGTTAATCTATATACAAAATTAAAAGTACATTTATGGTAACCATAATACTCAGCACTTAGGTAGGTCCTGTCAGTGGGAGATAATTATGCAGTTAATAGCTACAGAAATTAATAGTTACAGCCGTTAGTGTTTTTCACTTGCAGAAATGAAAGATTTAAGTGATACGCTCAGTCCATGGGTCTGTGGAGAGCTGCCCTCTCCTCTGCCCTCCTCTTTGTCACTGACACTCCACATGACTCCACAGTGCAAAGTCCCGAACTGGTCATTGATAAGTGAAACCATCAACTTGATACTTGTTACCACAGGTAATCTCTACTGTCCTATCGGTTTCACCAAAACTTACCCTTTTCAGCTGCATGCATTTGACTTCCAAGTAATGCACATAAAAATAAAATTTTATATTCTTGTGTGATAGCAGATCAATGTCTAACTCTTCTCAAGGTATAGGATTTGCTTATCCCCCAGGCTAGTGCTGAAGGATGTCCAGCAGCATCTTTGCATTGCCATTTTTTCCACAGGTGTCATTTATGCTTTATACCTATGATAAAGCATTGCATATATTGTAAAATTTACACAAAGTAGATAAAAGCAGCACTCCAACTTTCTTTTTTGTGACTTAAAAAAAATCTCTGTGCCTGAAAGTTTACAGTATATAAAATAGTCTCTGCTGAACCACATAAATAAGTCTTGCTGAAATGTTGCTATCTTAGCTGTAGATGGTTGCTCTGCTGCCTAAGGGAGAAAGGAACCTCTGTCAGAATGGGTATTTATGCAGCTTATCTCCATCTCAGGTCTGTAGCTAAGGAAAGAAATAACTCCTATTCCTTCTCCTCTGTCAGCTCATCTCTGCCTTCTTGACAGTCTGTACAGACATGGAAGAAAACCTCTGCCAAGGTGCCTGATGCTCTGCAGGAGAGAGGATCTGTGCACACAGGAGGTAACCACAGGGAAAATGCCTCACTTAGCATGGCCCAGTGCTGCCTGAATAAAACTCAGTGATCCAAATTCTTTTTTGATACCATTTGGGCTTACGTGAAATTATAAGAGCTGGGATTTGATTAATTTTAACTCATGCTTAGTGCTTAATAAAAAAATACTCTGAATCTGTACATACGCCTCTAAAACGCTCTCTAGTGTACAGTTGATGACTCTGCTGGGGCAAACGAGGGTGCGTCGCTCCAAAAGCCTGTGCTTGAAATGAAAGCAGATCCTGTCCCACTGAAGCGCCTGCCAGCTCGGAGCAGCACAGGGCAACGTCAAGTCCTGGAGGGAGACAGTCCAGTCCTGTCCAATCCATCATGATCCTCCTCACCTGCCAGGCCAAACAAGCACCCACATCACTGACTGCCTGGCCCTTATCTCTGCATGCACAGACCAGCGGTTGCTAAGCAACTGGCAGCCCTGCTTTAAAGGGGAGAATTAACTAAATTAGTCTTGATGAAGACAAGATACAGCTGAGGATCAGGCAGGAGCAGGGAAAGAGGAAATAAAAAAAAAGAAAAATTGTAATTTGCACAGGAGAGCAAAAGGGGTCTGAAAAGAAAGGGGAGTTTTGAAAGAGGGAATCGTGTATGCCATGCAAGCAGAAGCAGGATATAGAGAAGCAAGTTCTTTGTGCCCAGCACTGTCTGTATTTACGCAACCCACAGCAAAACTCCAGATCTTCAGGAGACTACAATAAGACAAGTTTTTTAAAAAAATGATGCCAACAAAACCTTCCCTCTCTTTTTGGTCTCAGTTTGAATACAGATTCACAGTCATTTCTACCAAAGGATATGGAAAGATGTGCAAGAATAAAGCAATTAAGGTCTGTGTGGCAGGGAAGCAGCGCCTCCTGAAGCGAGCCAGAGACACAGTGAATGGACACTTGCCATTCTTTCTTCCAACCCTAGCACCATGGCCATTGGCTTAATGCTCAAAGCATAAAGTTCTCTTCCAGTAAGGACAGTCTGTGCCGAGTGTGGCCAACTCTCAGTCTTTTGTGCTGCCCAAGTGCCCCGACCTCTGAATCCAAAGCATGACGTTCCATTAAAAGGCACATCAGCTACTCGGCGCAGGATCATACATTATTCTTCTAGAAACGCAAGAGCCAAGAAAACAACATGCAGACTTGACCCAGCATATTATGCTTTGTCATTAATTGCAAGCATGATTTCCCCCTCCCCCCCATCTACATTCACTTTCCATGAATATCACAGCAAATAAACTCACTTGGAAGAATATTTTTAGAAAAAGAAATACACATAGTGAAGAATATTACCAGGAAAACCACATATTACAGCTGAGGCTACTAATTTATACCCCTCATGTCCTCCACTATTTTTGATCTAGTCATGCCAAAGCAGTATGAATAAGAATTTAGTTTTTGAATACTTAGGCAGTTTAGAAGCTAACAATTCCTTGCTACTGTGAGCTTGTGAGAAATTATGAACAAATCAGTACAATTTTCTGATAAACAGAATACCCTAAACAGAAGTGCAGATAAATAACATAACTGCTTTTTATCAGTGCAGTTATACATGTAGCAGCTATCGGTCAGTCTTCCCATTTCTCTCATTTTTAAGAGACAGCAGTATATTTCAGGAGATCTTAGTTTGCAGTTACATCTTCAAACAACTGAAATAAGTAAAACAAAAATATTCCTCCATCTGAAGTTCATATTTTCAAGGTGTTTATTCATTACAGTAAGACTTTGATGTCACAGATCTGAGGAAAAATATGAGGTAAAGGACCAGAAGGAATATAAAGACTCAGAAGAAAAGACACCTATTATGCATGAATCTTAATCAGAGAAAACACAAATGTCAGCAACGCAGATTATCATCTCTGAGGATGAGTTCAGACTACCATCTGGGGGATTTATGACCAATGGATCTGGCTGAAGGGTGAGGAACATACATGATGATTTAGCTGGGTATGTTTCATTTAACAGCAGTCAAAGCATTCTTTGCCAATACCTTACCCAATGAACTTTTCACTGAGCTTAGTTTGCACACTTGGCCTGATTCTTGAAGATAACATTTCTGGCAGACTTAAGTGCTTGCAGAATGGTTTCAATAAATAATCGGTCAACAAACTGTTTACAAGCTTCCCTTCAGTTTGTCCATGAGCTGTAGCTGGCCACTCAATTTGCACAGGATTTCATTTGTTTGGATTGATTTCAAACCAATCACTGACAGACAAAAAATCTCTTTGCATATTTGCTTTGCACTTCCTTAAAGCAGAATAAGAGTAATGCAAAATCATCATAAGTCCTTGGATGCATATAATCATTCTTTTATCACCCTTGAGGCAATTTCCCTAGTCCTGATAAAACTAGTATTCTCCATGTCTCATCCATCAGGTTAGCAAGGGCTTCTAGGTTCCTTTAGATCTCAATCCACTTATTTTCTGCAGTAGCCCAGGTGAGGACAAACTGAACAGCCATACCAGGAAGTATCATGATTGCAGATTCCTCTGCACATGGCTGACAGCAGGCTGAGACTGAGTGAAAAGCAGACCACAAAGAAACCTTAATAGAGGATGACTTCAAGCTCTTCTGAAATAGTGCATCTGGTCAACCATCACTGGACATATTTCCCAATATATAGACAAATCTCAATTGTATCTAAGCCAGAATAAGCCTTATAGCTGGGCATTACCTTTTGTTTTCTACTGCAGTTTAAGGAGAAAAGAGCTCAGCACTGTCTCAGCAGTCTTGTTTAGTGTTTTCTTGAGAGCAGCAGTATTTGTGGTTTGTAAGCCAAGACATCAAGTTATCCAAAAAGTTTCTGCAAAACTAGAACCTGCGAATACAGAGGTTACAAAACCAGAGTCGGCACTCAAAGACCCTAAAACTACTGTGAGGAAGAAGTGTTGCTAATTATACAGCCATGGAAATAATTTCTCTAAAGATATGACCATTTAAAATCTGTTATCTTTTAATTCAGCAGAATTCCATTAAGTTTTTTTTATTCTTAAGTACAACTCTAGAGAGGTAAAGGTTTTGAAAACCAAAGTCACTCATTTTTTTGGAAAGGCATAAAGAAAATGAACTTCTATAAACACCTCAGGGGCTACCTCTGTTCGTACAAAGCAAGTAGCTCTTTATTGCTAAAGTAGGCTATGGGGTATAACAATGTGGAAAAAAAAGTCACATGATTAGGATCTTCTAAGAGAAATAAACAGTCCCTAGATAGGAGAGGCAGGCAGAGCAGGTACGAGCTTTAAATTCTGTGCAATTTAACTTCATTGTGCCACAGGCTCTTTAGGTCAGCCTGTGTTACAAATTAGTGTTAGCTGTTCAGTTTCCAAGGCTGGCTCTGAAACAGTGGATGACAATCCTGGTCATCTTCATCATTTTAGCTAGAGTTCTCCTCCTGACTGGAGGACCTAGGTAGCATGAAAAATAATTATCAAAGAAATTATGTTGTCCAGGAAAGAATTTATCTTCCTACTTTCAGACTCTGCAAAGAATGAGATTACACTACTTACATAAATGAATTCTAAGTTAGCATTTTAAACAAAAGTTTGGAGGTGATAGTCCTATTATACTAAGTTCAAACTATAGGTTTCAAGGAAGTAAAAAGGCAAAAAAATCCCATGTTTCTTATTTATGTTATCCAGAACAGTATTACATTTGCATAAAGTAGCAGCAGACTGAAGATCCATCACAGAAGCCTATTCACAATTTCATCTCAGCATTCACAGTAATGCTTTTTATAAATCAACCATGCAGTTGCAGGTAAAGATGTCCCAAGTACTGCAGCACATATGCTGGTACCTTGTCTCTCATTTTCATGGATTCAGAAAAAGAGTGTGCCTTCGAAATTTAGTTTTTTTACAAATACAACCTCAGCTTTAAAACACTTGGTAGCACTTAGACTTTGTATGTGTGCAGGAGGCTGAGGTGTGTTAAGAGAATTACAGAAGGAGGGAAAAAAAAAAAAAAAAAAAGAAAAGAAACACAATTCATTAGACCCTTTCTTACCTAGGAAGTTTGCTTTATTTTTGAAGTGAAGATGGTGTTGGAGAGAAGACTCCAAGCTACAGATACCAATATTCCCTTTAGGTGTCTGATGGCTGACTCAAACAGATGGCAGAAGGATTGCTGAGGGGCAAAACCACAGCAGGAACCCACAAGCTTGAATTTCACCTTCTAAAGCTGCCATCACATGAAATAAATTCAAGCTTGAAGAGTTAAGGAGGTAGCGAGCTACATAATTCAGAGCAGGCTGTGGACCAGTCCCTTCTATCTTGCTAGTAAAAAACATGCAATTCCTATGTATAGCTGTTAGAGGGCAGCAAATATTATAGAACAGGACATTGACCTCATTCTGCTACAGCTCTGTAGCGTCCACAGTGGGAAAGCTTCCACAGCAGGCAAGTATAATATAGCACCTAATTCAAAACTTATTTTTAGTCAGTTATAATTTCTTTACCTTGTACCTGTTCAAGCTAATATTTTCCCTGCTCCTTCTCTTTTTGCTCAAGTTCTTGAGAGTTTGAACAAGGTTTTACAGTCATTTTCAGAATGGAAACAAATGAAAAATCTATCATTCCACCATTGATAAGAGTATTTTTACCCCACATTCCTTCAGTCTAATATTTCTACAGTTTGGAGGTGGAAATTGATTTCTAGAGAAGTATAATGCTGGAATGGAGAGTTTTTTGATTTTTTTTAAATAAACACAGTATATTCTGTTAAAAAATAAAAACAGCCTTTTAAACATCTCCATATCTGCTTTTTAGTGTTCCAAATATTTCACAAATACTGTGCAAATGCCTGAGACTTTTACTGAAGCCTATTCAGCAGGATACCTGCATGACATTTTCTCCCTGCTCTCACCATACTATCTTTAGTCTTAAAGAAAAAAATAGCCTAGGATTCTGAAAATCCTTATGTCAAGTTTCACCTCTCTCAATGACTGCTTTTAATAATGTTAACTTAATAATTCTCACCATTTAGCAAACTCCTATACCTCAATAGGACTGCCATGGGATAGATTTTCCGAGTTCAGTCCTGCAAATTCTATTGCCCAGAATATGGATTGCATCTTTAAGTCCTTGTCCATTTAGCTACACCACTTTCCAAAATGATTTTGAAACAGTGTTACAGGTTATATAGCAAAGGCATGCAGTTAAGAACATTAAGACAGTTCAACAATGGTATTATATAATCTTTTTCTCTGCCTTATATGTAATTATGAGCATGTCTATTTACTAACATTGGCCTAAGTAATATGGGTTTGTCTTTTCTTCCCCCAATTTTATTTTCTTCATTATGTGACTGTAGGTAAATTCTCTAATCTGTTTTTATTAAAAAAAAAGTCGTGTTACCTGATTTCATTAGGAACACTGACCCAAAATCTCACAGGTCCTGTTTTATTTAAATAAAAGTCCAAAATTCTCAGTGATTTGAAGAAAAGCAGGACCAAGCCCCTGTGAATGTAATGGAGCATCTGAACTGTGTAGAAAGCTGGATGGACCAAGTACAGGGACCCTTGTCACCTTACTTTTGAGCCACAGCACTGTTTGTGACAACTGCAGCAGCTCCACTGCAAGCATCTCAAACAAAATGCAGCCAATAATTGGATCAAAAATAACTCAGAAAATATGCAGCTTTCTAACTTCTTGTCTCCTAGAAACCATCATTAAACAGTTTAAAGTTGAGCTGTGTTAACAGTTTGAAGGATTTGTTATAATAAAGTATCTTCCTAGTGGTAAACAGTTAATATAAAATGGCAGGAAAGTCAAACTCTTAGCTTTCTGTTATAATAAAAGAATAGAGATTTTTTTCCAAGAGAATGAAAATAAAAAGCCTCCTAGCAGTGAAAAAATGCATACGTTTAGGTCCTATTAAAATCTCTAGCAGTCATGTGCATAAATAAGTCTAATCAAATTCATTTCTGAAGTAAAATCATTTGCCTCAGTGCAATTTCTTCAGGAAGTTCAGATTCAACCGAATAAAAGCATTTCCCACTGCAAAGACTTCACTTATCATGCATTATTCATTACTGCATTTAAATAAATAAATAAACAACAAAATAAACCTCGTGGCATATGGGACAACTTGATAAGTTGAATACTATATACTTATTTATATTCAAAAGAAATAAAATTTAGTTGCAATCTAACAGTAAACTTTGTTTTAAGCAAACTACATTTTAATTTCAAGAAAGCAGATACAAATCTCTTGAAAAATGTGCCCAATTCTGAAGTGAAGTAAACAATAGTTTACTTCAACAAAAATACTAGCAATCCTTTTAGCATAAGTTATTCATTGTTCTTATATGGGTATATAGAGGATGATGGTAAGAAAAGCAAGAGGAAAGGGGTATGGAAAAACAGTAAGAGCTGAAAGAGGCTGCTTTGATCACAACTTGTTCATTTAATATGTCACTGTTACAGCTTTGATGAGAGTCAATTGTACTTCCAAGCCTAGAGCAAAGGCACTCGACAGAAGCTCTGGGAAATAGAGGATTTGTCTATTCTTAGTGCTCAATTGTCACGTACCTTGCTGAATCTTTCAAACCTGAGCAGTAGCTAAAGCAGGACTGATCTATACTCTCACAGGACCTCTCAGCTATAGGGGACCAGCTGGTAAGCTTGTTCATCATAGCTTTTCCCCTGGAGTGGGGAGCCCCATTCTAGAGCTGCAGGCTGTGGCATCTATAAACTTTATGATTTCTCTATTTTTTGTACTTCACACATACAATGTTCCAGTAAAATGCTGGGGAACAGTTCAGCTTCTCAGCCCAATCAGGCTCAGGCTGGAGAGAACAGGATGAAGTAGGCAGCTAGGTCTAGAGCTCTTCCACTGTTAAACAAATATTAGGTTTCCACCCCAGTCCCCTTGCACCACACAGGCAGCCTTGGCTTTGCCCTTTGCATAAGGGTGCAGTTTGCATGAATTCACACTAAACTACTGTTTCCCTCCACACATGGCACCTCAAAACAAACTTATTACTCTTTCTACACTAACTCTCCACCAACAACAAATTCCTGCATAATTTCCACAATAGCACTCTACCATCAAGCACTTACATCAAAGCTCCAGGATTAAGTCACCACCCGCAACAACTTTCCACATGAAAACTCTCACAGTAAAACTCAGTAGCAGAGACTTTCTATGGGAGAATTACCACATTATCACTAAGATGCCACAAAAAAGATCTTTCAAGGAACTAAGATACACAATGCTTACAAAAGCCAGAACACTCCAATGGTCTGGGCAAAGTTAAAACATGCAGCTCAGGTTTGTTGGCATGAGGCTGGAGGTTGCTAAACACATACCTTGCACAACCAGTAGCTTTATGTTGAGCAGTCAATATTCAAACTGAGAGAAGCATAAATACAGAAGCCTTTAAGTCACTGAGGGAAAGTGCTGCCCAGCCTCTAAAGGTGGAGGCAGTCAGTGGCATATGTATTCCCAGGAAACATCTTCTGGTCCAATAGGCATCTCCTCTGGTAACAGTGAAGGAAACAGACTGAGAACTGAATTAACACACCTGAATTCCCTGCAGCACAGCACATAGCCTAGAAGTCAGCACCAAATTTGGGCCATACTGTCCCATTAATTGTGATGCCCCACGCTCCAAAGCCAGTACAGCATCTCCTCTGTACAGCAGCTGGGGCTACCTCACACACCTAGGCCTCCATCCCGCTCTTTCTGAGGTGCCTCAGCAGTTCCCACCCAAGCTGCAATACCCTGAGGTACCTCCCTACCTGAACACAGACACTAAAGAACCCCAACACCCCCTACTTCCACTCTGCTCTTTTTATCTGCTTTTCCTACCTTTGTACAGGTGAACTCAATTTCTTAACAACACGAGCCACCAATGGGAGGTCTATGGAGATGCCCCGGAGTACTGCTTAAAGCAACAGTCCTATTTCATTTCCTTATTACTTTTCCTTTCACCTTTTCACCTGTGCTGTGATTTCACTGGGTTCTCAGTCAGGTGCACTAGTATCTCTACTCAGTTGTCCAAGGATAAGAGATATTTTCGCTCTCAAGGTACAAGCAAGGTAAGCATTCAGCACCAAACCTCTGTGCTTCAGGCTCCTCAGGCTTACCGTGTTATCTACATAAGTTCATTTGTACAGATGTTACCCTCTCTTGACATTAAGCAAGTTTGGATTCAGTTTTGCAAATAGTTCTGAAACCTGTAAGTTAGATCTGTTGCTTCACGTAAGTATCATTTAGCCAAAACAGTGGCAAGGAGAAGAAAATCATTTTAAAACTGATGCTTTTAGACAGTAGTAATGAAAGTGATGGCAGCCCTCTCGGTTGTTCCCATGCTGCCACAAATGAAGTACGGAGCTTTCCTGACACTTTGGTGGGTGTATTGTAGAAACATGGATATAGCACATACAACATTAGCTGTTTACGAATGTTCTTTAAGACACAGAGGACAGTGATGGAATAAAATGAAGAGTAAGCTCTCAGTGCTCACGTTGATTTTATACTTGTTCAGTGGATTAATAGAGAGGTTTAGGTCCAATCTCAGCTATAATCCCCTCAATGTTGCAGGAATCAAGCATATGAGTTTTCTATGAAGGCCATGTCATGTTTTGTGGGTCTGCTCCTTCCTTCACTAAAATTCATGGGAGCAGTGAGTTAAGGATGGCAATTTCAACAGCTAGAACAGTGAGTTATTTCCTTTGCTGGAAAATCTGGTTTTAATTTTTTATTCAGATCCAAGTACCTTAGTTGGTGGCTTTGTCAGCAACTCTCTTATTCACAATATAATACTGACCATAGCTGAAGCTAAGTTTCTTTTCTTACTGCTTTCCTTAACCTGGATTCTTGAGATCAGAACTGAAAATATTTCTATCAGAGTTTAAGTGTTAAACTCACTGCTTACTGAGATCATTTTCAAGACAATTAGCAGAGCAGTGGCCTGTCTCCACATGCAGATTTCACATCGGACGACTCAAATATTTCCCTTTATTTGTGAAATTATATGATTCCCTTTCCTCAAGTGTTCTGAGGCAGGTGTTCCTCTCAAGAACAAGACGTCACTGGCCAGTAGAAATAATGTGCTCGTATTCTGAAAGAAAACATCCTCTTCCTTTAGCTCGCAATCATATATTTGGGTAGACAGCAGGGAGGAAGCCACATTACAGCAGTATGTTTTCAAAGTCAATGCCATATCTTTATTTTATTAATTTTAAAAAGCAAACATAGCTGCTGAATAACAATTTCTATCAGAAAAACTACTTTCAGTAATCCTTCTTTTAAAAACTAACAGAAAGTTTTCATTTGTCAAGTTTTCAAGTAGGCAAAGGTGAGGGAAATTTTCTTTCTAAAAAAATACTCGAGGCATTTAGAAGCATTTTTTCCCCGTGGTGAATACTGATTATTGAATCTTTTTCTAACGTTGTTTCCTACCCATATTTTTTTCTTTTTCTTTCTTTTTTTCACTATTAGCTATTCATTTGCAGCTTTAATATTGTTTTCTACATATGGATACATTAAATTAGTAAGACAACAGCATTTTGCTCTCCTAGCCCAAAGTCAGTAATTTCTTCTATGTTAACATTTTTATAGTTCTTCCTTATTTGTTCGGGCACTTAAAGATACTGTATTGCTGTAGGTGATGCTACTTTATTTCTGACGGCTTGCAATTACATTTGCCAAAAAAAAAAAAACCCTAACCAACCTTTCCCAACAACTTATTCAGTAAGTCAATTTATTGATGTAGCTCAAGATTGAGTTATTACCAGTAATTCACCAAGCTGCATTTTGAAGGACAAATCTGCTATTTATGCTGTAATCCCTTCTGCTAGAGATCAGACATCTGTTTGTGAAGCAATTTTTATAAAAGCACAAGGAAGCCTTCCTGGCACACATCTGGTTCATATATATTCCCAATTATGTTTAAAATTTTCTGTTGATCTCTTGATTTATTGTAAGATGCAATGAAGGTGTTACAGTAACCACATACTAAAGTTATATAGCAATATTTAGTGATATAGCAAATCACAGCCTTGTCAGTATCAAGTAAACAGACATTTAAACTATCATGTACATCTGAGGTTTGATAACTTTTAACTTTGTTTTTCAAATAAATCTATATACATTTATATCCACTTGACATTTGTTTGTATACTGAAATATTTATTTTTTAAGCAAAAAATTGTTCCTCACCCTGCATAACACCTTGATAAGAAGAGAAGTCTAATTTATTCAGCTATGGATTTAAATTGGGTTACATTAATGTGAACAGCAAGTTTACGCCATACAGAATATAGCATAAAAAGGATTAATTCCACACATTCCTTGGTGGAGCAAGGAAAAAGGATGGCATAAAGCTATCTTAGCAACTCCAAATCTTCGGGCTAGTGACATCATCCCTGGAAAATCTAAGAGCATGGCAAACAGCAAGGCCCGTCGCTGTTTGACTGCCCTGGGACAATTGTATTTTGGCTGTGACGCTCCTGCCTTCACACACGCTTCCTGCCGCCTGTATCCCCTAGGCAGAGATAGAGACACTGCTGGGGCCCTCAAGAACTTCCACTTGCTCCATCCTTGAAGCGGCTGTTTGCATGCAGCTATCCGGTATCTCTCAGGTTCCTGATTAGAGTATACCCAAATATATGTATACCCAAATCATGGTAGGTTCATAAACAGGTTCCCTAATTTATGTCTCCATCCCGACAAGCGCCCCCTGCTCCACAGCAGCATCCTCCAGGTCTCTCTCCGAATGCAAGCTCAGGGGCATGGAAAAGGTTGTCTCAGGTACTGATAGTAAGAACTACTACTGATAGTAGTTCTTTTCCTTTTCAATCCAATTTCTGAATACAGAATAGATGTCTTCTAATTTCTGGGCAAGGGCACACGAAGGAGAAGTGGCACCTGCTTTCAGAGGTGCAAGTAAGGAGCTCTTAGTTACGAGAAGCACGTCCCCTCCTGGACTTCGGTTCAGGTTATGGTCTTGATTAATACATACAGCAGTGAAGAATGTACTACATCTTTTTGCTTGTTTATTCTTCCATTTAAGGACTGACACAAAAAGTGAGAGAACTTCGTATTTAAAATGAAGACTTAAAAAAAAAGGGGAGTGAATACTTACAAATACATGTGTGACACGTTAATGACATCTGCAGCGAAGTTATGAACGCTAGTGAGAAACGGAGCCAGGTCCTCAGGAGGGATTTCTTATGTCTGTGGAGCTGCATCAGTTTACATGGGCTGGGGTGGAGGCCCAGGAATCCAATGATCTCTGAAATCAATTGATACAAATTCTATTGCAACAAACCCTACTAAAAATAAACAAACATCCCCCCGGCCAGGTGCTGTTTAAAGCTGGAAGGTTTTACCAATCCCAGCAGAGGCCAAAGACTGAATGAACTAAAATCTTATTCATAAATATACATTCTTAAAGGCAAGGCTGTGAAGCACAAGATTTGAAGCAGAGAAGTTTCAACTTTCAAGCCTTGAGAAGCAACGACAGGGTAAACATACAGTGCTGGAGTTTTGAGTTGTTTCTGTGGATAAGAATGTGTTTTAGTCTTCTCGTCTGTAAGTCAGGTACCTCGGAGTGGAGTTTAATTTACAGACAAATGTGGAGGAAAAAAAGGCAATTCGGCTTCATGGTTTTGTTCTTTGAAAAATATAAGAATAAGAAGTAATAGCCTGCATGTTGAAAGCTTCCAATAAATTACTCTTTCCAGTCTTTAACTCCAGAGTGAATTTGTGAAGCTGCATAGGAGTATGTTATAAACTTAGATGAGAGCAAGGCATGGTTTTATATACACATTTACATAGCACATCTTGCACCGTGCTCTGCAAACAATGTCTTAGATACTGGTAATGCATCAGCTATGTAAGCAAATGTGGCAGCAGCTCTATTTCAGTAATAGCTGGCCCAATGCGGATCCCATTTTACCAAGAAAGGAATGTTGGCCGGGCCAGCAGCAGCGGAATTATTCCCCGGGCTATTTCTTCACTTCCTCCTTGATGCTGCAGCATGGAGAAAGGAAGAACTTGGGTTGCAGCCCCCTTGGTAAGGCTGCAACAGAGGCAGGCAAGACTGCATGCTGGGGGTAAAGGTTCACGCATTTTATCCTGTCGTGCTTCTGGTACAAGTGATGTCAGCTAATGGAGTTTATGTCTAAGAGCATTTTTATGGGTAGTCATTAATTTTAGGTTCTAAGTATTTTGCAAGTAATAGTGGCAAATGTTAAAAAG
Source organism: Crypturellus tataupa (assembly GCA_034781795.1). NCBI lineage: Eukaryota > Metazoa > Chordata > Aves > Tinamiformes > Tinamidae > Crypturellus > Crypturellus tataupa. The sequence continues at coordinate 558,968 of JAWLRI010000199.1, read as the reverse complement.
TTTGTGTTTCCATCTGAACTTGAGCAGCACACCTTAATGTCAAGAAATCTTAGTCTCACACCCTTTCTTTTTGTAAGAAGGTGTGTAGCTGCACTCTTGCATAGATTAAGAAATGCCTGACAAATTTCTTTAGGAAAGAAAAACACAAGAATTGGGAATATTCCCTTTCTACTGTGTGAACTAAGACAAATAAAAAAGGGAATAGGTTAATTGATGATAATACCACAAGATGGTGCTGGACATCTCATTGATACACGTCCGTGAAACATTTCAGTCTCTTCTTATGAATTATTAGCTTTCTATTTACTCTGATGAAACTTTTGGCCCACTAAAGGGATGGTGGAAGCTTGCACTGCATCTGTGCCACTCATCCTATGGGGCTATTCAAACTGGCCGACTTTTCACCCAGACTGGCGATAGGTTTTCTGGTTTATATTTTTCCGAAGACATCACTGCTACTAATTCACAGTTGTGCATCCCAAGGGGATTTTGGCATAGATCTGCATGTCTTTGCTCCCACTATCCAAAAGTGAGGAGGATCAAGCCAGGGGGATCACAGCAACCTGGGGCTCTGACCTGATCTGACAGAGCGATTATATTTTTGTGTCTGCTATGTGGCTGGTTTAGTTTTGAAAATGAGACAGAAAAATTCTACAAGTAGGAACTATGTAATTTCACTCAGTTCAGTAGAATCTCTAGGAGAGAGGAACTTAAGCGTTAAAAAAGAAAGCTAAGGAAATGCTAAGGAATGCTAAGCTAAGGTGGGTATAAGCATTCCTTAGCATTGGGTTTTTTTTTTCCTTAAGCATTTTATGCAATGCAATCAGCCAAAACTTCAACAACAAAGCAGTATTTCTGGGTCAATTTTTAAATACATCTACGTAAATATTTTTCAGTAGCTTCTCATTGTAGGAAAGTGACTATAAACTCGGTATTACCTTGTCATTGTGTAGTAACAAATGTGAAATTTCTGTTTTTAAAACCTGTGATGTAAATGCAGTATTAACTAGACTAACCCCCAAAGAAGATATATTGTTAAAAATAGTTTTTGTTAATAATGGCATTGTGTAATTAAAGTATTATGTTTTCCTAGTCATTACTCTGTACTGGAAACATATGTGGTAGATTGCTACGTAAGTAAAAATACAATTTTTATTTAAAAATGTGCATTTTCCTTACCACATTCAGGTTTGGAAAATCACTTGGATTGTAACAGGTTCTTAGCAGGCACAAGAAACTTGGTGTTTACATGATGTAAACAGTAGTACATCATAAAGTAGTGACTGGTTTCTGGAAAATGCAGTAGAATAGTTTTATTGCAGCTTTTTGGTAGGTGTATTCAGAAGAAAATCTGCTATTCAAGTAAATCATAGACCTCTCACTGTCTGTCACTGCCACTGCACCAGCCTGTTTTCTGATTCCTTTGCTCTAAGGAATACAGGGAAGCCTTAATGAAAATGCAACTCATAGGCTAATATTTTCATCATCTCGCTAATGTCTCCATTATGCCATCCTTTCAACTTCCTAGCCAAAGTCAATGGGAGGTAAAAAAAAATCACGGATTTTACATTGCAAAATGCTGCTTAATTTATTGTGACAATTTTTAAAGTGCTGTTACTATGATACTTCCTAAACACTTGGCTATTAGTAAAGAAGTAATAAAAAGCTACCACTTTGAAACTTCCTAGCTTACCCTGGGGATGGCCAGAAGCACTGAGAAGCCAAGTCCCCTTGTGATTTGAATGGGATTTCATGGGAGTGATCAGACCAGCCACCATTCTCCCTGTCTTGTGCTATGGCACTGGGGAAGGAAGAGCAAGAGATGTAGAACAGACTAAGAACAAGAGAGGCAGAACAGATGCTGGCTTGATTTACTATTGAAATCCACCCTGAAGTATGTGCATTCATTTATAAGTAAGCAAAGCAGGTAAAAACCCTGCAAATTTTATGCTTTGCTGACACGCATAGCTGTGATATAGAGTCACTTTCTGCCATTTTACTTGACATCTAACTAATGATCCTTGCTTGGCTGGTTGTCCTAGTGCAATTGTGTCTGCGCCTCTCCTGAGCAATCTATGTGTTTTCTGCTGTTATGGGTGGATATGCCTGTGAACAAGGTTTTGAGCACACTTTTGAGGCTCTGTCGCAACTTTCACAAAAATTAGGGGATTTTTGGTTAGAAACTGTTACAAATCATCTGGAACAATCACTGAGAGTATATAAATTCTCTCAGGAGCTTTAAAGGAACAAGGATACTACTTCTTAATTCTGGGGATATTGCTATTGCAGATGAAGCACAGAATCACAATACTGACTTCAAACTTGGCTTAGCACAGTGCAATACATGACTTGGAGCAGTCACTGAAAACTCTTTGTGAATAGTGTGGCAAAGGCTAATGTAAATAAAGGAAGATCAAAGTAAACTTTGAAGTAAGAATGGAGCCTGATATAGCCAAGCAAGACGTACTGTACTTAGGCACAACCCAACAAACTGGAAATATTTCATTTTCAATTTCCTGTCCAAAACGCCAGCCTTAAGCTCTATTTTTTTTTAATTGTTATTATACATTTTGTTTCTTACTGCCATTAGATAGAATCTGTCTGGAGACCAGCTTTCCAAGCCTTTCATGAAGGTATTGATGACATTTTCCTTTTGTGAGCAAGCTGGCAGCCTTTCCCCACATCTCCGTGCAGTTTGCAGCTCCAGCAGCACAAGGTGGGCGCCGTCGGTGCCACCACCGCGCTGCCCTGCTGCAGAGAGTGCAGTGGCTCAGGGCCAGCAGAAGGTGTCAAGCCATAACTGCATGAAGGGAACAAGGAGTCTCCTTTCATTCAGCTACGTTTTCATCTTCATGTATAACTTCTCATTAACGCTACGAAACCAGCCATGCTGCGTTTTGTTTTCCAGATCTGACAAATACAATGAATAAAGGCTTATGGTTCCAGGCTTGCATGTCTGTGCACGCTGCTCAGGAAGGCAACACCCTTCATTCATACCCACACGCGTCCTCCCAGTGCTCCAGCTCCTGCTCTGGGAGCTGTTTGGGGCAATCTTTGCCCCACTGTGGCTCCCCAGTGTGCAGACATGGGGTATTTTTCTCAGCCGTTTCATTCCAAAGAAGATGGTTGAGCATCTTCTGTAGAAAAATCTGCACGTACTGTATGTAAGTGCAGAACAGCCCTTGCACAAGCACGCCGAAAGGCGATCCCCCACCCGGGCGTCTTCTGACCGACAGATGTAATGCATCTGACCGACCGCTGGGCTATAGCAATGAGCTAGAGAGAAGGCAGAATCATTCTTGGTGAGGCTGAGCACGAAGCTCCAAATCCTAGTCCGGATTCCTCTGGAATGCTTGAATATTCACATCCTGTAGGTTAATTGGCATCTTACCTTGCTCTGTGTTGGACAAGATTCAAGTGACTGATTTGCTTGGCAAGCGCTCTTGGTATTGAACGCTGGTAGTGTCCTGCTCCTGCGGGCCTGGCTCCTTCCTCTCCTCCTTGGTGTTGTGAAAGTGTCAAGGACCTCCCGTCCTGTCCACTCCTGGCATCCCAAAGGGACACGGCAAGGAAGAGCAGGCGGCTGCTCTGAGCAGAGGGAGACGGCAAACAGCAACCCAGCAGCAACCTACCTTCCCCTCCTGCCATCACAGCTGTCAGGAGAAGCCACAAGGCAGCAGAAAGGTCCTTATGCTCCTGCATTGCTGGGGTGAAGCCAGCTGAACACCTGGAATTCCATACCCTGTTATTCTGAACTTCTTTTATTCATGTAGCATAAGGAAAATCAACACAAGAATAGCTCTAGGTCTAAGTGGTCTTCAGTAGACCAGTGATAGCATAAACACTGACCTTTTTCAGCAGACATGGACCCTTGTTGAGATTATAATAAATCCTGGACTACCATATTTTAGTTACAATCCAAAATAACAAATCTGGATATGCTGTGTGATATTAAATAACTTCTCCCTCTCTTTTTGCCTTCCCTACGTCAAAGGCCATCACAAGCTTCCACATGAAGCACTCAGGAGCAGGGATATTCTTGCACGCCAACTACTTGTCTGTACGGAGGAGGTCTGTCCCCTCAGGAGAAACACCTAGGGGAGGCACAGCTAGCCACCATGTGCCACTAGCTGGCTTAATGTCATTACATGCTCTCCTCTAGGAAAAACAAACCCAAAAACCTATAGCCAACTGTGAAATCTCAGGGCCTGGCTCCAAACTATGGTTGCTAAGTCAGTGCTTTCATTATTACAGGTTCTTGGTGGAAGCAAAAACCACGAGAGCAGAGAGCACCCATGGTTTGTACAGCTCAGCAGAATGTACAGACTATTTAGTCTGTATGTATTTTAATAACGCTTGAGGGTTCGCTTCAAGAACAGATAGCTTTTGACATTGTTGGCACTTACTTAACAGTCATAGCCCTGTTTTGCTGTGTATTTGGGGAAAACCCTTTCCAAAGGCACCTACCTTTGCAAGGCGAGGTGTCTCTTTATCGTGTCTCTGCCCTGCGGGTGCGGTACGGCCGGTATATCCCGGCTTGCGGGCAGCCGGGCTCCGGGGATGCAGCTGTGTTGCCAGAAAGTCTGCGCTCTGCAGACGTCCCTTTCGTGCGCCGCCAGTAAGCTGTGGCTGGGACTGTGTCCCTAAGGGCTCCTGGAAGGTTTTGGGCCGTAGGTGTATCTCTGGGCTGCCAGAAAGCCTGCGGTTGTGGCTACCTGTCTATGGGGCTGAAGGGTTGTGAGCTGCTGACGTAAAAGCCTGTGCTATAGCAAAACCTGTACTTGGTAGGTGTATCTCCCTCTTCTGCTAAAGGCCTCTGGGCGATTTTGGAGCGATTTGTCTCCCTAGTATTTAGGACACATTCTGCTTTATTTGCCTTAGCGTATCTGCATGGTAATAAAGTTGGAGGTGCGATAACACGTTTGTGCCAAATTGTTCATTGTATTAGCATTTGTTGAAGATCTCCAAATGATTTTAAAATGTTAATTAAGCCCTGAGACAAGTAAGTATTTATCATGCCTGCTTTACAGATGCATGTTGCCATGTTTTCTGGAAGCCCCACGTACTGCCTGCCGCTGGCGTGTTTAAAGGACAGGTTCCCGGCTATCTCCTAACCAGGCATGACACTGATCTGAAAAAACAGCAGTGATGATTCTGCAGTTGAAATTGTGGGCAAAAGGAGCTTAGCTGGCATGTAGAGAGCATGCATAGGGAATACCACATGCACCAATTTCCCTGCTTCCAGGAACTGCAACTTCTGCTTCAAGTGCACATTCCAGCTGCGTGCTCTTGCTCCAAAGCTCGGGCAGCTTGAATGAGCCTAAATACTAACTTGTACATGACGTTGTAGCACAGAACAGTGATCTGTACTGTGTGCAATCCCAAACGAGTAATTTAGCCCCAAGGACACGATGTACGAGCACATCACAAGGATTCCTTCCAAATCTCTGTATTTCTGCCTGCTCTGTACTTCCTCCCGATCTGAACTGGCTCTAAGGATGCCGTCTAGACTGCACTTTCCCTTTCATTCTGAAGCTAAAAATAAGGAAACGCAAAAAGAAACTGAACCCAGACAGATGTGAAACAGACCAAAATTTTCAGAAGATTGAGGAGATTCTGCTTTTCATGTTCACTCATTCTGTCAACAAAATATTCCTTGATGACTTATTGCATCTTATTTTGTTCTCTGCACAGGAAGAAACGCTGATTGTCTCATCCAGCAGTAACATAAAGCTGAGTACATTTTTCTCTGAATGCTCAAAAAAAATACAATTACTGATATGTTTTTAGCCATAAAACAAATCTGACCATGCGCCCAGATGAAAACTCAGACTCCAGAATCCATCTGGATTCAGGAATAAATTCAGTACCTTTGGCTCATCACTAATGGAAAGAATGATACACAGAAGCATGACTTCATGGTCATCGGGCCTTGAAAATGTACGTGCAAAATATCCATAACAATATTCACTCTGTGAGTTTTGGAAACTGCGAAAAACAAGAGCCAAAAGATGAGGCAGAGTATCTGCAGTGAGAAAATGCTTTGTGCCAGTAAGTCCAGGATATTAGTCTTCTGCTTACAAGTCTGAATTATTTTCTGACCATACAGTCAAACTTGAATCACTCAGATCCTATAATAATATGAGAGAAGCAGAAGATGTCATTTGCTTCCTTAGGCTCAAATCCTACATCTTAAAAATGATATTGGATTTTTGGTATAACATATGTGTATGGCTGTTTTTCTTCCCATTGAAATAAATATAGAAAAGCAGCCATTCCTATCAGATGAAATCAGATATAATGAGACATCTTTAGATGCATCACTTTTTGTTTCCTTTGTTATCTTTCCTCCCTAAGATAACTCTTCTCTGTTTTGTATTGAAATATGTAACATAACTTTGTTATTAATACAATTAGTCACGATAACCATAAGAAAAGGAGTCATTTTTCCTATAGAACTGGGTGAAGATTTCAAGGAGCTTTTGCATAAATATTGCTGCTTGAATGTTGGAATTGATATGCTTCAGGCACAGCTGCTGTGTATGCAACTGCACTAGATTTCACAAGCTGGAGGAGCCCAGGAGGTGGGTTGTGCAGAAAGAGCACGAACAATGTTTTCTGTAGCACTGAAGGCTAAGTGGCAGCTCCATTTCATTCCTCCCACCAAAGGTCCGGATGAACCATGCTACCCCACTGGCTTGCTCTGAATGGACCTCTACCCTTTTTGTAGTTGCTCTTTGTCAGCGCTCCAGTAAATGAATTTACTGGCAACGTGATGTCATTACGGTGGAATTGTAAGCAAATGTTGCAAAAGGATTTGTCAAAGGTTTGGTTTTTGCACGTGCAGCCCTGAGGATTTCCATCGCCAAGCTGGATCCTCTGACACAGGAGAAACCCCCAGGACTAGCGGGAGAGCCTGCAGCCTGTCCCACCCGACGGGAAGGCTGCTGCAGCTCCCCGGCAGGAAGCGGTACGGAATAGCGTGGGGAGGAGAGGGGAGGAAGCAGTTTGGAGGGGAGCGAACAGCGCCAGGTGAGAGCCGGAGAAGCCCAGACTTGCTTTTCTTTGCCAAACCTGCTGCTCCATCTGCCTCAGCAGTTTCCAAGCACTCCCAGGGCAGTATCACTTCTTGCAGCTGTGTTAGTGGTGGGTGAATCCCTCTCTTCAGAGTATTTGTAATCAGCTACAATTTTGATATGCTGCCAATTTTTTCTTTCTTTTTGTTTTTCTTCCAGTAATTTAACCAGGAGTGAGGAAATAGTAAGTTTTCAATTCTTTATACTGTGAAAAGACCCGAGGAACAATTCTCTCTCAGCAAAAAAGAGGTACTTTTTCTGTGCTAATTGCTTTTTCCCAAACAGATTTCAAAGCAGGAGACAAATAACGAGGATGCTGAAGCTTCTCAGAAGCGGCAGGAACCTTTTAGAGGCTGAAGTGCAAGAAGACCCAGCAACAGGGATCCCTGTGAATTACTTTCCTCCGTAAAGCTGATGGCTGATTTTGGCCATAGTGGGTTAAATAGATTAACAGCAGATACCAAAGGGAATTCAACCCTACATAAATAAACTAAAATAAAGATGAAAAACTCTCAAAGGCAAAGCTCCTTTAGTAAGAAAAATCCTTTCACAATAGTGATCTTAGCCTTCCTTTCCTTGTTTCCCAGTAAGGTGCCGGTGGGAAGGCCTGGGAAGCTGCTCCCTCTCTCTCTGTGTCACCCTCCTGCCTCTAGGTACGGCCCACAGGAGCTGACGGTCGACCAGAAGCTATTAGCAGCCTTACATTGCATCATCCCAGACAACCACCGGCATGAAAGCTACTGCTCGTCCAACTGGCATGACACCGGTATTGTTCCAACCCAAAAGTATGTCCAAAACTATTCAATCAGCACTTTTTGTGGTGCATGTACTCACATTATGTATGTGATGATTAGTCTACAGAGAATGCATCGAGAAAGGCTGTTCCTCGCCCGCACGCATGTGTTATCAGTTGCCATCGCCAGAAAAGCTTGCCTGGGCCCGACTCGACAGTAGCTTGGTGAGGTGTTTTCTTAGGAAAATAAAGAGATTATTTATGCAGAGATTAGGGAGCTTGAGTTACCCTCCTGCGGAAGGACAGACTGCTTAATGACACAGCATTCTCCCAACAGACCCACACAGCTGTATTTGCCCTGTTGGACTGGCAGCTGCACCTCCTGGCTCGGAGGTGTGCGGAAGACTAACAGGTTTCCACTAAGAAAGTAGGGTTGGAGGGAGCACAGTACCTTCGTAAGACCGTGTAGCCTGCAGTTTGGGGGATTTTTTCACTGTACTTTTTTATTACAACTTTTTTCTTAAACTGAATAACTAGACAGGCATTATCACTGTTACAGATACATGAAAATACTTTTTACTAGAGAAAAAGCTATACTTTGAAAATTATTTCCACCTTGCAATTGTTTTTTCTATTTGTTTATTCTAATCTTTCACTTATATCAATGTCGTTAAAACATTTTCATTTGGGAGATGTTTTAATTTTAGATGGCTAACTCACTGAAGTCTACCGGCACGTTCATAAATTCTGTCTGAAACATTCATAAGGATTTGTTTACTGGATACCATCAGTTAACTCAACCCAAACTCCAGCATGGAGATATTTTTACAGAGAGAAAGTAGTTATTTTCACTTTATGTGGTGTTTATTTTGACAGTTCTCCCTGTGCCCTTCCCAAAATGTTCACTTCAGGTCACCTTTGCAAATGTTTGCTGCACAGAAAAGGTGGTTGAAGTCCAAACACAGAAAACATTGGAGTAAGCTTCCATTTCAAGCTTAGGCTCGGGATAGCTGGGCTTTTAAATAGACAAGCACATTTTTGTTAACATTTTTCCCTTAATTGTGTATAATTTGTCATTTTGTTTGTTTGTTTCTCAGGGATTGTTGCTAGAGAATGGCAAATGAAGAAAACGCAGTGTGGTTGGAAGCAGACTGACTGCCAATTAAATTTAAAAAAAAATCTGCAATAAATCAAAGAGTCATCTGACATTCACAGGAAAAAATGTGGGATGTGCAGTAGGAGGGGCAAGCGCAGCATGGGAAGGGTTGCTGCAGCATGCCCCGTTCGCTCGCGGTGCTGCTGTTACCGGCTGCTGGAGACCGAGCTTGGACCTCAGCCAGCACAACCCTTCCCACGTAGGAAGCTGCTTCGTGAGTATTTCACAGCAGGAAAGGAAAGAGGAAAGTTTATAGCTCACCTCGAGGGTATTGCCAGAAAAAAAAAGAAAAGAAAACTTGAGAAAGAAAAAAGAGTTATAAAATCTACCTCTGGATATATCTCTATCTTATTGATAGGCGTCACAAAAGAGAGACAAGTTAAAGTTGCTAGTGAATGCGACAAGGGGAAGATAGTAGGACATGAACAAAAATGTGTTCTCTCTTAATTATACTGTGGACTTTTCCTCTTGGGTTCTCTCTTGCTATTAATACTTCACAGTTAATTAGCTCTTCTCTCCTTCAAAGCAATTCTGCAATATTAATTAACGAAACATTGCTAACCCATCCATATTCTGCCAAGTGGCTTGAGGTACTACACAAATGGTTAAAAAACAAACAAGAGTTAAAAGCAGACTGATTATTTATTCAAGGTTTTAAAGAGTGAAATAGAATACTCAGCCTTCCAAACGCACAGACGGGATCCCTGCCTCTAGGAGATAATATGCAGGCATGTTGAAGGCAATTTAGAAATGCAGGTCCAAATCCTGCGATACTGTCTCAGGTGAAGTCTTAAGTCCTGATTCAGCGAGCCCTTAAAGTCCTTCTCAAATTGTGAACAGCCATACAGAAACAGAGAGAATTAAAAAAAGAATGTCTAAGAGCTAAATGAGGTATTGAAATCCCAGTAAAGCTGATCCCATCTTCCAGTTTTCATTTCAAGGGGAGTTTTGCATAAGGATGGACTATAGGATGAAGACTTTAGGTGCCAAGATGTGTTCAAATATTTGCAACAACCTGCAGAGGTCATTATAAATGGCTTCTGGGAAGATGTGGGAGACTATAAAGCAGGAAGGAGAGTTGGTTTTGAGACAACCAGTAATTTAATGTTCTGCAGAGGGTCATCAGTAAAATATAGAGAGTACTGTGGTTGAGTCTAGACAGCACTTGTACTGAGCTATACTTGTGGTATGACACATTGGCACCTCTCATAAGCTGCTATTTTATTCTCCAGAATCTCATGTTTCATTAAAAGACATACAGAAAAATAGGAAAAATGTGCATATAAATAAAAAGGCATAGAGGCTGCGTGGAGAGCAGAGCCAAGCCTGCACAGAGCCTTCCCTGAGAGGCCGGGGAAGTTAGCTCAGCCATGACAGATGAAATATCAACATTTTGATGTCTATACTTGCTCGTGTACTGGCTGGGTGCACCGTATAGGCACGCCCTGCAATCACAGCCTGGCTGGAGGGGAACAGAAGACCTCTGGCAGCCCCAGAGCACAGGCACACGAGGGCTAAGCCCCAGCTTTGAACACCAAATCCAGAAGACGGGGGTAACAGCAGCCAGCACTCCAACACACTTTCTGTATCACAGGAAAGGAGAGACAAGATCAGAGACCTTCCCCACTTACTGCAACTTGCCATCCCACAGAAATATGATTTTTTCCTCCTGTAAAGAAGGAATAATTCTTCAAGATATACTAAAGCTTCCAGATATATTTGATATATGTCTGGATATAGGCTTGACATGAGGCAAAACCAGAGTTCTGCCTTCTTAACCCTTCCTTCCCCCCCAGATAAAGATGATGGTCCAGAAGAGCACTGAAATTACTGGGAGGGGTCAGCTCCATGTGGAATTTTATTTGGAAGAAATGTACATTTCTGACAGAATACCAGCAGCAATTTTTTAAATATTATTAGACAATAAAATGCAAGGCATTACACCCCGGCTTTAATAGAGAAGCTTCACAAACATATTGGAGACTAGAACATTAGCAGTTTTATCATCTCTTTCCAGGTAATCATCTTGTTCCATATAATTATTAGCTCCTGCTTCTTGGATGAAGTAATCTTTTAAAATCTGTTCCTATTTAATTAGCCACATTCCCTGCGGACTGCCACAGGCATCTCCTGTGCAGGTGTAGTCTTGAAGCTGTGCACTTAGTTTCAGAAGCGAATCCAAAAAGGAGCCGCTCAGGCTGGAATCAGCAGTAGAAGCCCTTTTCTGAATCAGTGCTGTCATTTAAGGAGGGGAAAAAAAAAAAAAAAAAAAAAGAAGGAAGAAAGAAAAAAAAAAGGTTGAAAAAAACTTTAAAAAGATGATACCCCTGGATCTGTGAGGAACGCAACTTGCTTCTGAGCAGGCAACCAACCAAGCAGAGAGACTTGGTCTTGGGTAGGCAAAGGGCTAAGCGTTCTAAAGCCAGGAAAAAAAGAGGTCAAGCTCCATTTCCCACTCCAGCCACTTCAGCCTGGCTTTTATTGCCATGCTCAGCCTGGAAACCCTTGATCTTAGCACCCTGTGAAGTTACCTGGAGTTTAGGTGTACTAAAGTACACCCTGGGGGTAGTTACTTCCTCAGAAGTAGGTCCCGGTTAACGGATGAAGAGGCAGGACACCAGATTGTTGTGACATTGGGGTGGGCTTTATAGTGTCCACAGACGGAGAGGTAAGTCCTGTGATTGCACGTGCAGAGCCATATCCTGCCCTCAGTCCACGCGGATCAGCTCCATGTGGTCTGGAGATTTGCTGCCGAGGAAAAGGAGAGGCATTAAAGCCAACAGCCATGCGTGGGCCCTCCCAGGATCTCCCTGCTGTTCCTGGCTGCCTGGCTCATTGCAGAGAGCAATGGCAGCGCTGCCTGTCGTGGAAAGAAGAGACAGGAAAAGGGAATATGGCAAAATATGGCTTTATTATATGCCATGGTGAAACAGAAATCAGTCTTGAACACCTTTGCCACACTGCACAAGTAGGGAACAACCGTGTGACTGGACTGTAGCCTTCCGACTAGCACCAGTCCGCAGCCTCCATTCGTTTACAAACCGCTATGTATCGACCTGCCTCATACGCAATGATTACACAGCTTGCAACGCCTACCTTAGGAGACACAAAGGCCTATATTTGGTCCTGCCTGACGTCACGATCCAGCAGCTTCCAGCAGGGACCAGGGTATCAGATGACTGAGTATTAAAAAGGGGGAGCAGAGATACTCATTTTGATTTGACTGGGCGCCATGAGCCTGAGGATAGCGGTGGGCTCCCGGCACCTTGTCCTGGATCTTCCCACTTGCCACTTCAGTACTATGGTGCCAACTCTGAAGCACTCATATCCTGATTCTACCAAGAGGGTGACAGCTCGGTATTGAAGTGCACAGCCTGAGCCTTCGAAGGTGTCCAACTTACTTAGACAAAGTAATAACCATGGGTTAAAAAATAGAAATCATTTTTAAAAATTGAACCTATGACTTTCAAAAGAGCCAACAAAGAGTTTACCTTAGACCAAAGACTCCATAGAATGAAAATTTTCCATTATAGCTGTTCGGCTTATCTGTTCACATTTTAAAATAGACCTCTGTAGTCTTGTCTAGGAGTTTCACATGAGGCTTTGGAAATCAATTTCTGCTTCCGTGTCCTAGTGCTGCTTTTATAGGAGCATGTTGTTTTCGTAGGAGCCTTGGTATTGGCCCAGCTTTTTTTTACCCCTTACTGTAACAGACATGCTTTGACTAACGGTAATGCAGCCCCAATCTGCAGCTCGTTCTCTTTAGGTCTTTGGGGGGCCTCTGGAAAGCAGAGGCTGGCTAGGTAGATCACGTTCTGGTCCATATTCATTGTTGGAACAAGCAGGCTAAGGCAAAGGGAAACCTGTGCTCCAGGAAGCCTGACCCATGCCATAGAAACAGAGCCGTTTCTTGAAATATTCCACAGTCCGTGATGACCCTTCCCACATCAGGACAGGTTTTGGCAAAGACGTTGCCACTGGCAGTGCCATTATTCTTTCTTTGACCCTCACCTGAAGCATTCTGGTGTTAGAGAGCTCTCACCAAAAGCACCTTCGCAGTGTGGAGAGGGCAATGTGACTCCTGTTTCTTCTCCCTCCACACTGCTGCTGCACTTGCAAAGCCAATCTTAGTATGACAGTACCACAACTGTTACTAGACCTCGATGATATTCCTAAATGTCCTCAAGCTCTCTAGAACATACAATAAGTCATTAAGAGGATTAAACCTAACTTAAGCCCTTCCTGACAATATCTATTGGTTACATAGCTGCAGCTGAAACACAGGAAACTGTTCGCTGTTGGTTAGAGTCTGTTCTCCTTTCTACCCAGGGAATTTCACAGAAGCAAATCCCTTGGTTTCAGGAGAGACGATCTTTGCTTAAACTAGCATAAAGAAGATAAGAATCAGGCCCTTAATATTAATATATTACCCTTCAGGTTAGCTGCCCACCCTTATTCCCATCCCCATGATAAAGACTTTGATGCTGATGTAATTTCTGAGTATCACCAACTGAGGGGTGTGCTCAATTAATTTTATTGCAGTGAAATCGATAGCATCCTGCTCTGTGTACGCTAACAGTCCGTCAGCTGGCCCAGCTGAAGGACTGCGAGGGCCCTGTACTATTTTTTTCTGTATTTTTTCTTCGGTGTACACCTGGCATTGTATCTGGGCACTTCAAAAGCATGCAGGGGTTCAAGCTCCCAGTGGCTTTGTGCAATGGATAGTATTATTATCCCATTTTAGAGGAGATTAAGTATTCACACTGCGTACCTTTAAGCTTCCAGCTTGGCACATAGAAACCTAAGGGTCCTTACAGAATCGGTTAGGGCTCACAGCCACCTAAATTAGGTATTCTGAATAATCACAAAGAGATTAAACCCCTGACTTTCAAACAAAGCTTTTGATAGGGGTTATGTCATTTCTGATTGTTCTAGGGGCAGCCTGACCTTGATTTGCGCATGGGAAAAATAACAGCTACCACAGGCTCTGGCTGGGGCTGTGAGCATTGAAGCTCAAGCCTCAAGTAGGTCAAATGGAGTGAACAAAAAAGAACCTACAAATAAATCAGAAGACACTTTCAAAGACAGGGCCTAAAACTTTCTGTCAGAAAACGTCTAGGATAAATAGCTCCCCTATATTTTGAGCCCAAATGACATACCTTGACCACAGTGCAGTCCCTTCCTTTTAATGGGAGAAGTTGCAGAAAAGTCTGAAAACTGCAACTGAAACCAAAGTATTATGTATGTTTTGTTTTGTTTTGTTTTCGTTTTCTAACCAATAATGCAAACCTCAGAAAAAAGAATGTTTTGTAGTTATGATAGAGAATTTCTCTGCCTAGGAAGCTATTACCAGTAAAAAAGGAATAAAATTATTTATTGGGGATAGAAGAAAATATTTGGTTTCTTTCTACAAGTAAGTCACTTGTTCATAATGACAAAGTTATAAATAAGTATTTTAGTTCCTTGATCTGTAATTATTGAATTTTTATGCAAAATGTTCTTTTGTTGCCCTATCTGTCTCTGAGCAGCACAGAGTTTTATTGATCATTACGGAGTTAACTATTCCACTACTCCCTAGCGCTGACTTTTTTTTTTCCTTTTTTTTCTTCTTTTTCCTCTTTTTCAATATTTTCTTTTGCTTTCCCAGAAGTTCTACCTGCTCTTCTTAACATTATTTCTGGTATTTTCTACAGTGAAAAATATTTCTCAAGCAGTGTAAGCCTTATTATGTGCCAGGCCATGCAAGTAAGATGCCACACATATATTTGCTTTATATATTTGGTGCATCAAGCATCAATCGCTGCTTTAATCTGGAAACTTGCAAAGTAGCTTTATGTAATAAAAGAATAAGCAAAATAAGATCTGTCTTGTGTGCTCAGAATGCAAGGAAACACGATTCAGTGAATGAAACACCACATAACTGCAGTATTGCTGGATCCCAGTGTAGAACTGAGGTCTACCTGACAATTAAGGTGAAATACCATAAAAAATGACACACCAAAACCTATGCAGTAGGCTGTGATAAAATAAGGTTGAGAAAACTGATCTCTTTTTTTTGTTCCTTTCTTTTTGGTTGCTTTAATCTCCAGGATAAAAAGTAGTCAGACAGATTCATGGCATTCTCTTAAGACTTTCATTTTGCTTTGAATTATTAATGCAAAAGCAAAAATAATAACATTCACATTAAACTGTATGAAGTGTCTCTTGACATAAACAAAACAAAAACAAAACCAGTAGGGAATCCTGAAGTTGCTGGCCTAAAGTACTTGATAATGTGGAAAGAAGAGCCCTTTGAACAGCCTCCTACAAATCCTTAATAAGTCCCTATATCTTAGGAAATCCTGTGTTGAATAAGTGAATGAAATGTAAAAACACAAGCATTCATATTTAAAGTCAAAAATGAACCTCAACTTTTCTTGTGAAAATGGTCCAAGTTCCTTAATCTCTCTTTCCTGAGCAAGCAGAAAAGTACATGAGCCCGGAGTAGGAGAAAGCTTCACTAGCACCAAATCAGTAGGTTTCCTGCCTATTTTTAAGGTCACTTGACTAGAAAGAAATTTAAGGCAAATTGCCTCTTCTCTTTCTCTATCCTTCTTTAGGATGTTGAAAAGAGGTCTGAGAAGATTTCACCTCAAAACTTACCACCTTTTTTCTTGTACTGTCTGGATTGTCAGTTCTGGGTCTTCACTAGTTTTGCATGAGCATCTGTGGACTCCATGTAGGGCTGTATGTAGGGCATACATCAATACTTCTCACAGGTTAATTAAAATCACCATGAGGAGGTGAGGTGAAGGGAAAGATGCATAGTGCTGGATAGCTTAATATCAGAGACTTCCTTCCTCCGACTTGTTTGCTACTTTAAAATCCCAGTGGTAAAATGTGTTTTAGGAAAATATGTGGAAAGAAACCCAGAGCCATCATCCCTCCCCGCTCCTAAATTAACAAGAGTGAATGAATGCTGATGTGACACAGTCAATGATGCCACAACAGCCCCTTGTTTATTCTGTGGCTACATTCAGGGCTTGAATAAGGCAGAAAGTACACTTCTTCAGATATTTTTAAAAAATCCTTCCTTCAGTGTTTGTTTTCTTCCCTCTCAATTGCAGGTCATATGCAATTTGCATTCCATAAGTGGAACAGTTACTTGTCCTGCTTTCTCACCTTCAGATATATTGGGACATTTTGAAGAAGTTGTGCTGGTCATATCTGTCATCACTTCTTTTCTTAACTTATTTAATTAAAAATTGACAAGACAGGGAGGCCTGAATATGCAGTTCTCAATGATTGATTTATAGAAAGTTTATTGAGTGATCTCTTTATGAGTGGACTTTCTTTGTTATTCAACTCAAAGGAGAACACATAAGCCGTGAACACATTCCCAGATTGTAAGCAGTATTAGTCACAACAGAGTGAAAGTATTCATTTGAAGTACTGATGACATTTGGCACAATAGGTCCCATTTTAAAATCAAACCAGGGGATTTATAGTTTCCTGAAGCAACCGGTCACAACTAATGCTGTATAGCTACTGTCAAGGTAGGAGTATCAGAAAGTGACCATGTTTTTTATCTGCTCTTTCCTGCTGCAGGTAAATCTATTTTTCAGTCTTGGGGGCACAGAGAGATAGAGAGCAAAAATTGATATCATCCCATTGTCTGGGAAATCAGATGACTGGTAGAGTTGTTGTTAAAACAAAAAAAAAATGTGAAGGGCAAATGAATAATGACACTTTTATGACTTATGTGGAGTTTCTGGAGTGTAAAGTCAGGCAGTGGTGTGTTTTATGAGACATACATTGCTCAGCTTTAGCAATAACTGCTCGAATTTACCTTAGTTTCTTCTCTTAAAATGGCCTGCCCAATGCTTTTAGAAGACATCAAAAACAGTTGAAAATGATGTTTCTACAACATGTTTTTCTGTGATGATTTGTTCAACTCCCTAATTAACTCTCCTCATTAATCATCTGTCAAGACACAATTGCTATTTTTTCCCCATAACTCTAAATACTCATCAAATTACTTCATTAAATAATAATGGAAGATTATCTTTGCAGAAGGGAACAAAATGTCCCCTTTAAGAAGGCTGAGATGGTGGGAGGTGTTACCACATGGCTGTATACTATCACTTCAGATTTCACAAATCTGAAAAAATTGTCTGATGATGCTGACCTCACTGGCTGACACAATGGTACCTATTACCAATCCACACTGGTTTTCCTGTAACTAATGCAGTGAAGTAGCATGGAAGATTCTGAGGAAAGCTTAGTGTAGACAGGTTATCTGTGATTTGTAGTACACCAAAGTTTTGCTTTTGGGATTGTAACAGGAAATAATGCACACAATGGTTATGTAGATTTAAGTCTCCAGAAAATACCCAATGTGTGAACAGAAGGTTACTGAAACTGTATTTTGTCTTTCACTGTGAAACAAGGAGCAGTCTGCTGTAAACATGTAAGTATTCGGTCCTGGGAATTGTGACCTACTGGCTCTTTTAGCAGAAGTGCTGACTGTAAAATTGCAGTCTATGGTTAGTGATCATCACAAGCAGAGACAGGAAATGATCTACTGCAGTCCTGCATGGTGCAAGTTAAATTATCTTGAGGTGGCCTAGAGTTTGAAATCAATTTCAAGAGGTAAAAGGGACATTAATGCAGAGGAAAACAAACAAACAAACAAAAAAACAAGCAAAATATGACCAGATATGTCATCCAAAGTTTATAGGAAATTTACTGTCAGGAAGAGATTGGCAAAAGAGAGCAAATAGTTGTGGAGCGTTTCTGTACGTAGCACCACATCCTCCACACCTCCGTGTCCCACAGCCGTGGCCACGGCTCACAGGCTCCAGGATGGGCAGTGCCACCACGTGCTGTCCAGCGCTGCGGGGTGCAGGTCTACCTAGCAGTGCCTAGGACAGGGCCTAGGCAAGCTCCTCTGGCTGGGATTAGCTAAGTGCTGGAGGATCCGAGGTGAGCGTTTCACAAAGGGCTGTTGGGGTCTCAGCTTGGAGTACCATGTGCAGATTTACTGCTGTTTGTCTTTTGGAGTAATACTCCTCACCAGCCCCGTAGAAGCTATGAGCCCGTGTGCCTTTCCGAAGAGATAGGGCTTTAGGGGTATTTGCACAGCCCTTCCCATAAGAAGCTGCTCCGGGATGCAGACCCTGCAGGAACAATTGCAAGGCAAATAAGGAATAATTAGCACACAGTGTTGGATACTCCACCGAGGCAAAGCTGGAGACCTCCAGAGGAACTGCCCAGGGACAAGCTGGCACTAGCAAGGGCTTTGGGCAGGTCTGCAGACAGAGAGCCTCAGCACTGCATGAAGGGTGTCTCTTCACAGAGCCCAAGACAGCAGAGCAGGCGCTGAAGAGAGCAAACAGCGGAAAACCCACTGAAAGCTCCTTTGATCTCATGTATGCATTGGGATTCAGCTGGGAGCCTTGTGAGGGCAGCCAAAACTGCAGAACTCAGCAGAGCTGAAAGTTGCACAAGAGTCTCGTACAAGCAGAAATAACAAAGCTACTACGAAAGGCAACCACACCGATTCACCCAGCTGAAGCTGAAAAGGCTTCAACAGGGCTACTCCAATGTCACAGAGATGTTAAATCGCTCGTTACGTTAGAGGGAGCTGGGAGCTTCCCTCTAATAGACACTAAACTTTTCCCCTAGTGTGTTCAAAACGGAGTCCTCTTCAAATTTTAAAGCTGTATGAGCTGTGCTGCTAAGACCCAGCCCTGCATCCAGCCCAGAGTGCTTGTTTCCTGTACTCCTCTTTCCAAAATTGTCTCTTGCTCTCTTTTCCACCTGTTCCCATCATCAATCCATTAGGCTTGACATCAAGCAAAGATTAAAAAATACATGACAACTATGTTAATTGTAGGAGAAAATAAAGCAATATATATGCATATATATAGGCTTGGGGCTTGTGGTTCCATAAAACACTTGACTTTTGATAAAGTTGAAATTTCATGAAAAAAATTACTCAAATTAGGTTCAATCAAAGGCATTTTATTAGAGGCTGATGGCCATACAAGTCACTATTTTTGACCTACAGATGTCATAAAAGAGATCTTAAAGCAAAAATAGCATGTATTTGGCACAATAGTGACAAGGCAAAGCTCAACTGTCCTTCTAGATTAAAATAGCCTTCTAATCTAGTGCCAACAAGAAAGGCATCATTGTGAAAAAGTACTTTTTCTTGTATGAGGTCTTTGTAAGGCCGCCTTTTGAATCCTGAGGCTTCCCCTCGTTGCAATATCCTCCTATACAAGGAGAACCACGGGGCTCAAGGGAATTAATAACCCACTGACTGATGACCTCTGTTTAAATGAGATGCCGGTACCCCTCCGCACTGCTTGCCCTTCACCTTGCCACATTTGAAAACATCTCATCATTGTTATGTGAAGACAGCAGTAAACAGGAGCAATTTAGATTATGTCTTACCACCTTGGCAACTCCAGAGTGTGAATGGAGGATGGGGTAGTGTTAAGGGAGCAGAAGCATTTCATTGCAACTGGCATGGAGGCTGGTATTAAGAAATTATGATCTTAGCCCCCCACCTTTTCCTTTTGATCTGCCTTAGCTCTTTTGATGCCTTGCCTACCACAGCGCAGTAGGTATTGCTCACAGAAGGATTGGCCAATATCTAGTTCAAAACGAAGAAGAAGCAAGAGAAGGATTTGTTCCAGGAACTCCTGGATCTAACCCAACAGAAGGCCCTAAAGCATTTCCCGGAGAATCCTCAGAGGACTGAAATGGAGCTCATTGCCCTGGAAAGAGCCCTGACACAGACACTGCAGGGGAAGAATGTTACAGATTAACTTATTCGGTGATTAGAGCTACTGACTGCATGCCCGGTCTTTGCTGCGCTCTGTAGAAGACTCATCACACAGGAGTGGTCAGAGGGCCTTCCCGCAGCCCACGATATGCAATCCCACTGCCCTGAAAATGGAAGAGAACAAATGCATTACCTGCACTGGTGGCTCTTAACCAGTTTGATCTGCAGACCTCTAATACTCTTCCAATGGAGGTACTGATTTGTATACAATTAACTTAAATCTTCCGCTTCTTTTATGACTTACCTACATACACAGCTAAAAAAGGTCAATACGCCAGGAGATGACTATTCAGGAAACAACGCACTACCTACATCAGCAATTTATTATTTATCTCAAATAAATTAATTCGGACACAACTCAGTTGCAAAACTTCATTGCAGGACGACTTATAAATAGCATAATATCCTTCCATGCTGTTAATTCCAAATATGACTAAATGCGAGCACACATCCTTGGTGACACGACATTCTTTCCCTCCAATTATTCTCTGGTCTTTAAATGGGAGCACAGTGCTTCCCTCATCCTGTTTCCTTGACCACAGAGGCCGTTTGCCAACATACGCTCTTTGGCTTACATATGTCCAAAGGATCTCTTGACCCCTGGTTCCGCATGGTCCTGCAGAAGCTTTCTCTCACATTCACAAATGTGAAAAAAACATCAGGCAGCTAGCAGGGCAGGCTCATGAGGCCAAGAAACACAAGCTCTGGCACAGAGACCTATGATCCCACAGCAAGGACAGCACGTCCTTTTTTCATACATTGTCAAGTGCAGTACCCCTACCAGACTCCTGCACTACTTATGCAACACTAATGAACTTTTACGTGTTGCTATGTCTTTTTAAGTGACACAGCAGCAGCCTTCTCACAGGCTTATGAATGCCCATTAACAGCACCATCCAGTGTGACCTGTCATTGCAGAGCTGGCTTGCTAAAGCCAGTAGCAATCCGGAGTGGTAAATGGAGAGGAGTTTTGGTGTCTGTGTGTGTTACAGGTGCAGGTGTAAGCGGAGCTTTTAGCGATATCGTAGAACAGGCACTCCCATGGGTCACAAGACTGCCTCCATCCCTGCTCCATCCCTGCTCCATCGGTCACTTCACCGAAAGTGAGGCTGCAGTTAATAAATGCCCTGCTGAAGCACTTCTTCCACTTCCCCGTGTTAGCCCCATCACCTTGCCCTCAGAAATGGCACGACAACACAGTGCCACACTCAGCTGCCCTGGTGGCTTTGGGCACCTCACCCAAAATGCTCGGCAGGAGGTAGGCCGTGCTGCCCCCAGCCGTTACCTCAGGCTAACCAACATATAGAGGAGCAGGGTACAGTGTTTTCCCGTCCTCTCCCTACTATGGGTGACACCACTGGGTACGGAGCGAGGCAGCGGAGCACTGCACTCGCAACGCGCCGTTACGTCTTCCCCTCACACCAAGCAGCTCATTCAACCAGCTCAGAGCTAAGTGGACACAAATACTTTACGCCAGCGTTGTGCCTTGGATATACTTAAACTTCTCAAAGTTAAAGGAAGTTTGAGCAAATTAATGCAATGCGAGGTCCCTGTGTAAACTCAAAGTTGTCATCTAAAGTAATCTAACACTAGTACTACAGAGGGGACCTCTTCACGCTTTCAGAGTGAGCTATAAACCAGACCTGATGTTACCACCCTGCAACCCTTCCTCCCCTCAGCAAGAGCCGAATGAGTGCACCAGGCAGTATACACCAGGATAAACCCCCTGGAAAATGTTTGAAGAACCTCCTGGCTGCGGTCCAGCCCCAGGACAGCTGAGCGCCTGTGAGAGCGCTGGACTCCTCAGTGTGGGCTTTGTGTGCGGGGTGACGGCACAGCAGCTGCGCAGAGCGCACCGAGAGGCTTGGCAGAACATCTCACATTACTCAGTTTGTGCAAAATATTGGTGTAACATATGATGTTTTGGAGTAACTATCTGAGTATCACCAAACTCTATAAATGTGATGATATTCCTCCACTGCCTGAGGCTCGCAGAACCATCTGTTTATCAGATATGAATGTGGGGGACTGGATCGTGCTCCAGAATTTTTCCATGTCGTCCCAGTGCAGGCTGCCTTAAGGAAAAGAGAAATTGAAAAGGAAATTCCTGAATAAAGGCAAACAGTTCATACCATATATGGCCATGAATATTTGAGGAAGATATGCTGATAAAAAAATGAAGATTATATAGCTGCACAGAAAATTACTGCCAATTTGTTCTCACAAACACTTTGGCATTTTTCATCTGACAGTGTTCCATACTTCTCAAGCATTGAAAAGAAGATCTATAGGCAATTAAAGTAAGTGGGATCTGTCCTGTGACTCCACTTAAGTGTTAAAATGTTATCAGCAGTTTATCACAGTTTATGTATTTTTTGTGATTTCTTTCTATCTCTTTGATATGAAGCTCATATCCCTTGAGCTCAGAATGATTCTCTGAAGAGACAGGCAGTGGAGCCTTTATAAACATACAGTAAGGAAAAGAGATAGATACGGTATACTATAACCATGAATAAAGAAGACACATAATTATACATTGCCAGACTCATGGTTCTTTTCTTGTAATAGACCTCTAGGCAGCAGGGGGGACATTCTTGCCCCACTGAAACCAATGTGCCATTGCCTTCTAGACATTTTAGGATTGACTTCTAGGATTTTACCCCATTTAATTAGCTATGAAACCAAGCCAAAATGCCAAGCCCGAACACTTCCTTTAACTTTGAGCGACTTAAAATCCACTTCCAAACTCCCTGTACATCTCAAGGTATAACAGATGAAACACTGACTGTCATCTTCAAAAATACATCCAGAGGGTTCCTGCTCCCAGAAACAAATTTGAGAAACAAGAAAACCACAATCTAAACAATTTGTTTTATTAACTTGGTCTTGCTCCTGCAGTTAACTGTACTTGAGTATGTGCTCCTCTCTAGTTCCCCCCAATCCAAATGCCTTTTTTTCCTGTATTTTTCCTGAAGAAACTCATTTATTAATACCTCAAACTATTCAAGGTGATTTTTCCTGTACTAACAAAAAGAAAAAGATGATTTATCACTGTATTTAGAAGATACCCAAGTTCGTGATCGTTTTTATGGTATATGGGAGCTCCCCCTGGAGTGTCCAAGTCCCATTTTCATGGAAGAGAGATTCCTCGGGTAATGATTCTGTAACAGCATAGTGCTTGGGTTTCAGATATCGTATTTATAATATGTATGCATTACCTTATTTGCAAGTGTAATAGCAGCTGCACATAAAGACTGTATCACTTTATTGGTAGCAACATGGCCAGTGGCTGCAAACATGTCTCTGAAAGAGTGTGGAGGGCATTTATTTTCTGGAGGAAATCCCCAAGTACAATAATTAGGAGGCTGTTTTCACTGTCCTTCCCTATTCTAGCACTGTTCTGACCTCTCATGCCTATGTATTGTGTACTGATCTCAGTGGAATTTAAAGTCAGACAAAGAGCAGAGAGCAGCGGCATGACACACTACTAGGGGAACCTAGAAAAAAAACATTGCACCTAGAAATTATTAATGGATTTGGGGGCTGGTCACAGAGAGACGCCTGCCCTTACCTCATTCTGATACTTTCCTCTCACATCTTCCTTGGGCAGAGGTTAGCATCACAGAGAATCTCTGCTTCAGAGTGAACAAATGTGTGGAAATATAAGATAGAGCTGGCCTGGAGGGAGGCTGACACAACGCAGGAGGGCTGACTGCTGCACATCTTCCTAACCCGCTACCTGCAGAACTGAACGTACAAAGGACCATTTGAAAGCTGAGTTTGCTCCTTACTGAAAATACGGAGAAGTCAACACAGCAAGGGAGGAGAATACTTGCACAAGGCTCTTCATATGATTTGTCGACAGGAGTTAGGAAGGCTTTTTACATTCAGGCCCCAACAGCAACATCGTGGAAACCCTTAGCAGTGATTTGTTTCCTTTATATTCACAACATGTTTTAAGACGGTTATCCATACACTGTGATGCTCAGTAACATAACATTATCAATGTCCTTTCCCACACGTACAAGAGGAAAGGCAACAATTTTCAGCAAAAGGTCATTCCTTTACCATTTTTGGAGTTGAATGTTTTTGCTTACTCTTTTGCGGGATATGATTAAAATCTCAGAGGAAAAGCACTCCACAAAATTTTCATTCTGTACTTTATGGCTTGATAAAATATTGCACAACCAGAGAGCTATAAGTGAGTTCTTAATGGGAGCACAAAGCTGAGTCCTGTATCTAGTACGGTCCATTTACCTAAATCAAGAAGAACATCACACGGCGGTGTGTGTGTTACCGTGAGATAACACACGTCTTCTGGGAACTGGGAAACACTGTGCTTTGCTTGTGGCTTCAGCCGACCGGGAGGTATTATCTCATGGTAATAAGTAACCCAAAATGTCTAATTCCTCTGACGAAATGGCAGTGAAAAAATAAACAACTACTTCATTGTTATGAACAATCACGTTCCTTCTTACTAACAAAAACATTACTAATTGAGGATATCTTCGAAATATTTCTGAGCTATATCCCCGTACATAGAATATTTGTGTCTATGCAGTATATTCTGCATAAAGATATAATATGAGCCATTTTCAAATGTTTGTAGCAATTTGAACATGCTCATTTACATGTATAAAATTAATTATTCACTTTTCTTTAACTTCTTAAGAATCCAACATGATGTTACTCTTTAACTGGAATTGGGAATTGTTTTGAACATGTGACACTACTGCCCCTTTAAAATGCTCTCAATTTTAATTCTGCAAGATAAAAATCACTTTTCACTGCAAGGATTTATGCACAGGTTTACAAATGTTTCAGAAGTATTTAATAAAATAATTTCATAAGCATAGTTTAGAGAATCATATAATCACTTATATAAAGGACAAATATTGTTTTCAAGACTTGTAGAAAGAAGCAGTTTAATCCACCAAAAAACCTCTTTTATCCAAAAAAATAGTTTCTTTCCTAGGTACTCAATATTGAACCTTTTCTTGATTAGACCATCCTGAAAGATATGTAATAAAGCACTTTTTTTCTGGCATTTTACATGCTTGAATTCTGGGGACTTACATGCTTGAATTATGGCATAGAAAGGTTGGCTCATGACTGTCTCATTATCTTTATTATCTCTGTACAAAATTCTACTACTCTCAGCCTTAGGTTCAGTAGGAATTTGCTGGAGGGAAATAATCAAAAGGAAAAGGAATGAAAGATGTTAGGATTCGATTTTATGATTGGGAAGACTTTATATTCATATATTGATTTGTGTCATTTAATACCTATGACATGTCCCTTGAGAGAGACAAGGTAGTAATACATACTAAAGACCCTTCCCAAGACCGACATTAAGCAAAATATTAACAGCAAATATTGCATTCCTTCAATCTTATTACTGGTAAGAGATCAAAGAACAAATTTGTAGTTCCATAAACATAGGCCTCAGGACACATTCCTCTTGCAAAGGTGCGGGAGTCAGTCCTGTTCCTCGTTTTATAAGATCTAGCCTTTGGAGCTTGTTATTTTTTTGATAAATAATTAATACGAACACATTTCAGCCAATATTTTGCTCATGAACTGTGCATTAGCACTGCTGTTCGGCATATCAGCTGTCTGTAGTTTGGTCTGGCTTGTCACATAGTGTTGTTTCTCCTCTCTGCTTGCACAACTCTGAAATCCATAAGAAGGCTTCTTGAAAATCGTGTCATGCAACTTATCTAATGAACTGCAGGAACATTCTGCACCAGTATTTGCAAAATCTCCTTGCTTCATAGGTATGCTTGCAAGTGAAATTCTGTTGATTCACATTGTCAGGAAAAGTGAAAATGTACCCTTACTGAACCCAAGATCCACAGATATGAGGAAAAGGAGAAAAGACAGCCTGGGTTAACAAACAGAAGAAAGTGCTCCACAAAAAGAAATTCCTAGCTGCCTCCTAAAATACTCTTAGCATTTTAGAAGATCCATTTTTGGTTCTTGCCCTACTGCAGATTTTCTGGATAGCCTCATTTATTCTCACCATCTTACTCTTCACTTTCAATTAGTCTAAAGACTCCCAAGGCAGAACAGTAAAAGCAAAGTTTGTAGTGACACTGAGCATGTTTGAGGGGAAGAGGACTGGGAAGATCAGGGAAGGGTAAGAAGGGTAAAAGTTTGCTTTATTCCCCACTTCTCTAAAAGCATCATCTCTCTCCTTTTCTCCAGGTAGCACTCCTAGTGTTTTCTCCTGTACTTTCTATTTGGAGGTTGGGAATAGAGGAAAGGGGATGAGATGCAGCTTGGTCCTACTGCAGAGAAGCTAAAAGCAAAGGTGAGAGAAGGCTGCGATGGAATAGGATGGGACAGAGAAGGCTGGTGAAGTTAATGCTAGAGATGGGGACAGGTGTAGAGGCCTGTGCTAGCAGGAGGTGGAGGACAGTCCTGGACTTGCCACGTTGAGGCTGCCTGTTGCTGTGAGACTGCTATACAGCTCCTCCATGGCAGTGGGTATGGGGACACTACAAGATGCTCAGAGGCTGGGGGAAGAGAGGATTATGTTCCCAATCATCTAGTTAAGGAATTCATATATTCCTTGATGGCATTGTTTTGAATCCAGGTTAAGGGATCCAATCAATATATTTTTCTGACCATTTATTAGTGGTTTACTTACTGCAAGTCCCAGTAAATGACTCCAGAGTGAGTACATGGTTGTTAAACATGAGTCACTTTTGTTGGACCATCTTGCCTAAACTGAATAATCATTTCTTTGGGTTTTCCCTTTGTCTCCCCTACTTTTTGCTATGCCCATTTGTCGCAACATTTAGATTTTAGATTGTTCTTCTTTTTATTGTTCTCCACAGCTAGTTATTCCATAATAGTGGTAATAATAACTAAGATTTACATTCT
Source organism: Crypturellus tataupa (assembly GCA_034781795.1). Lineage (NCBI taxonomy): Eukaryota > Metazoa > Chordata > Aves > Tinamiformes > Tinamidae > Crypturellus > Crypturellus tataupa. Next base: position 532,281 of record JAWLRI010000199.1, on the reverse strand, counting down.
GAGTATGTCATTAAAAGAGTAAATCTGATGCTTCTGAGTTGGCTTCAGCAAAGGTCTCCAGAGCTTACAAAAACTGTGGTCTTGATGCTGAAGTTGCATATATGCAGAGCACGCTGGGGCATCAAGGCTCTCATTTGAGTGGAGCCTTAAATATCAGGCTCCCGGTCTCTCTCTGAGTAGCAAAACAATATAGTGCTATAAAAAAATAAGTAGGACTCATAATTAGTAACACAATTACAGTGGAACCCAGCACAGTTTTGGTATTACTATGCAGCAGTGTTTGGTTTGGCATATAAAGTGAGTCACGGTGAGAACTTGATCCTGTCTGCACTGAAGATGATGGGGACCGGACTGTCTGCTGGAATATACCAGTGTAGATCCAGTAAGGTCAACAGAGAGGATATGGCTTACAGCCCCAGGGATTGTGGCCTTGGGAATTCCTTCATGAGTCTCACAGGGAGTATGATTCCATCTCAAGCGTGTTTGCTTTACAGGTAAATAAAATGAATAGTTAACCAGGAATGAAAATTAGGGAAAGAAAAAACGCTTGTACAAATGTGCGGTTGACTTGTACTGATTCCAGCTTACTGTATATGCTACATCAAAACAATTTCATTTTTTCTTGGGGAAAGGGAGATCTTTTTTTCTGAACTCCTACACCCTTGTTAAAAGCTTAAAACGGCCTGAGTTGTGCAAGGATCTGTTGAGACTGATCGGGTAGGAAAGGGCGCTGTGACCACTCCCATCCGTGTGAAGGAGATATGGAGCAGCTCCTCAAGCCCGTCCTCGCTGGATGGAGCTCCTTATTCCTCCCCCTTGCTAATGCCAGCAGCCTTGACGCGGGCGCAGAGACCAGCACCTAGACCTTGCTCAGCAGCAGCTGCCGTGAAAATCAGAGGGAAGGGTGAGGGTGCCTGCCCAGCTGCTTTTCATCCATCAGCATCTGAACCACTGTGAGTTTTGTTTCCAGTAAGATCTCAGCAAGAAATGACTGGAAGGCCTTGATGTTTGGTCTGGTGGATTTTAAGGTACCACTATGGGGCAAATATTAGCAATGCAGGAACTTTGCCAAAAGTTAGGCTTCAGATACAAATCTAATCTGAAAGAAATTGTATACCTTTTTTGCTACTGTAATAAATTCTGGTGTTTTTAAAGCTGTAATAAATATTGGTGTTTTTAAAGCTGGATTTGCAAACTTTGCTGGAAAATATTTAGGTATTCCAGTGAGATCTTTTCTCCCATGCTTCATACTTGACATTGCAAGCATGTCAGATCTCTCTAAAAAGGAACTACTATGGCAAGTGATTCATTATTTTATTAAAAATAGTCTTATTTTTAATTAGTGTTTCAGTGCTCATGAAAGACACTGGACTTTACGGCATTTTACCTATATGCCCTTAATTCATTTAACGTCGCCATCACCAACGTGGCTTAGCTGCATTCTGAGTAAGATATTCCAGAATAAAGAATGGCACTTTCTTCCATTCACGCAGTCATTGGTACAGTACATTTTTACTAGGTTTAAATTGGTTTAGCCGCAGAAGCATATCAAGTGTCAGACAGTAAAGACTGGCCTTGGTTACATCCTGGCAGATTTGAACAGCAACCTAGATATTAAAAGCAGCACATCACCTAACTTCTATTTTTTTAAATTATTCTTTTCCATTTGAATGCATGTGTAAATTCATCACATCAAACAACAACAGATCTATGGCCAAATTCTGACCAAATTGGTTTGATGAAAATATTAAATATCTTTTAGGTCAATGGAGTACTTCTAGCAGTATAACCAAAAACAGAATCTGGATGCTACTCCTACATGCCATAAGCCTAACTGTTATTGGATCCTTGGTGCATCTAAAAATAAATTGGAAGGTTTATATTTAGCTCATTGTGGAAATTTTGTTGACATTGTTTCCCACTTCTCTGACTAACGGAAAGTAAAATCTGACAACGTGCTTCTTTTCTCGTATTTATTCCCACATACCCTCCCTTCACAAAACGTGCAAGCAAGATGATGCGTTTTTGCAATTAGTTACAGGCTGAGGTCAGCCGTGCACGGTCAGCTCTTACAGCCCGGGGGAGGCGAGGTGATTTAGCGTAAGGCCCACGTTTCTCACTGATCCCGACTCTTTGGTGTCCTGTTTCATTTATTCATTCGATCTATGCAGAGTCATCGCTACTGCCTATCTTTTGGGTTTTATATTTTTGTTCTTTTTTAGGACAGCAGTAAACTATCCAATCCGGCAAAGAATCAGGCCCAAATGTAAGCATAAGAGATGCTCCAGCTCCCTGTGACGTGGGACACGGCCACATTTTCCTCTGGAAGCCAGCGGCAGAGTGAACCAAGGGGTGCTCAATGCTTCTGTGAAGGGAAAATTCCTTGTGAAAGGCAATGCAAGCAGCTGCGGTTTCGGGGCAGCCTGCATTCTCCCAAAGCTAACCACCACGCTAAAATAGCCTCTCTATATTCTCCAGTCAAAACAGCAGTTTGGTACTTCCGAAAGAAAGTAGAGACATAGCTGCCTTGCTAAGAAGGGTCCGGATTCAGGAAGCGATGCTCATGTAGGCTGCCTCCTGATTTTAACGCGCTGCTTACTCACCCAGAGAACATACAGGATAAAGCCTTAAAATATTCATCAACAGGATTTAGGCCACTAGTGTGTTTCTTTACCGTGAGCTCTTTAGAGGACTCCTCTGGAATCTTTCCTCTTTAAATTCATCACTGGAGCTATTATATTCAAGGTCATTAGCAGCTGCAGCTCAGCTGCTCTCACAGGAAGTCTGATAGCCTTTCTGTGCCCCCGATAACCTCAGAGAAGCCCGAAAGGATTTCAGTTTAGCCTTCAGTCTGCTGTAAAGCATCGTCAGTAAAAATAATTAGAGTAAGCAGTTGTTTGTTCTTTTGTTTCACATACAAATTCTGGATGGGACAAAATTTACTTTTGCTTGTGGGAATAACTCCTGCATTTGAACAGGCCGTTGTGGTTTAACTGTTATAAAGTCCAAGAATGCCTGTGTCAGATCTTTTCTTCCAGCTTTTTATTCTATCCTGTTATTTTGTCAATTACCTTTAAGACTCTTCTGCCAATTTGATGCAGTCAGCAGAAAACAAAAAGGCCGATTGCTTTTTGGGGGGATGGAAAAAAAAGCCTCAACATCCCAGGTCATTTTAGGTCTATTAAACTGTTGAATGACTCAGTAAAAAAAAAAAAAAAAAAAAAAGTGAAACTAAGCCCAGTCAACAGTATCTTCAGCAAAGAAATTATTATAAAGTTGGCCAAAATTAGTATATAAATACACTCACACAGACACACACACACTTAAATGTCATGGCCTAGAGATTAGTTCAAACCTTAGGGCAAGAACTAATCTTAAAATCATCTTTCATCTTCATTTATGGCCCTTTCCTTGGTCACTTGAAAACCGTGAAGAGGAAACTGAGGATTATGTGGGGTCTTTGTAAAGATCCTGTTACAGAATCTCTTCTTGGATCAGCTCATATCAAACATGAAGTCATTCCTCAATCAAAAAGCCCTTCTAGTTTGCATCTGAGTGTACACCACTTCTGTGGGGTGATCTCACCCCCTTCTGCGCCCGCACACTCCTGTTGCGCTCCCGTAGAACACATCTTCACAAAAATAATCAGTTCCTCCTAGAGAGAGCAGCTTCGTTTGGCAGTTTCGGTTTCCCCAGAAACCACACCAGCGGAGTCTGCAGCGGGCAGGCGCAGAGCAGGAACATCTGTGACCACTTAGGTTAATTGCCTTTCCCAACTCTCCCCCCACGGCTGCTCTCTGACGGCCCCCTGAAGACCAACAGCAGATTGTGAGGCCTTGTTGCAGGCACTCTGCCACCTTGCCCCCATCTCAGGGGATTATCTAAGTCTGGTTTTAAATCTGTAACCAGAGGTCCCAGGGGACTTTTGACAGTGAATCTGTTCTCTTCTTTGCACAGGCTTCCATCTCCGTGCTAACAGCCTGTTTAGTCCCCCATCCCTCAGTTCTACAGTTGTACAACTGGAAACGTCCCCACTTGGCAGCACTGGCGTGGTGGCATGTTCTGTGCTGTGTTGTAATGCTCAGGTATGATGGGGATAGGAACTGCGCAAGTGCCCACTTTAAAGTTGTTTTCTTCTTTAAGTTGCACTCACAACATTACTTGCAGATGTGTTGAACACATCGTGCTATCTAAATACATGTTTTCCCTTTTATTAGTCTGATAAATGTTATATTGCTTTCTATGTTTTAACAATTTTAGTATTTAAAGATAATGAGCATTAAAATATCAACAGCATCAGTGCATGAATATGATTTGAACCTTATCTGCTTTACTGAGATACTTAATCTAAACTCAAGTTACATGAAGGAAAGAAAGAAAACAGATTTTTTTTAAGATGTAAGTTTGAAACCCCTACTGAAAGCCACAGTAGCCAAAATAGACAGCAGTGAATGCTATAAGTGCTGAAATTCATGCAGTTGTCCCAGGTTTCTCTGTGGTTGTATCTGAGTGCTATGATGGCTTGCTAGTTTCCTTTTTGAAACTCCTTAGATGTGGGAAGAAGTTGAGTATGGCTGCAGAGACCAGAGGCATCAACACAAAGTTCAGATATCGAGGCTGAAGGAAACAGTGGAAACTAGCGTTTTTTAGCTATGATCGCCAAGCGTCATCTTCAGTGATGTAGGGCTAATTTTCACTATCTGTCTGTTTTTCAGGCTTGCAGAGGCATGCCTGAGGCACAGGGAACCCCCTGTAATCCCAGCTGCCTTACAGGCCTTTTTTAGGCCAGTGGCAAGCCCAATAATTTAAGCCTGCCCCCAGCCTCTCTTCCTCAGGTGATCTACCTTCTGTGAAACAGACTTACTGACTTAGCAAAGGCTTTTAGAGGCTTTGGGGATTTGCCAGTGCAAGAAAGCTCTGTAACTACAAAGGTATTTTATGTTTGCCTTATAATCCTTATAGAGACTGAATGACCAGCAACAAACTCTCTTCTTTGCCATTCTTATGTGAAGTTCTTATGTTGACTGCTTACAGCAGTTCCTTACAAGGGTAAGGTAATGTTATAAAAACATTAAGTTACATAGAAAAGACACAAACTTAACTACGTTTAGGGACAGATTTCAGTACAACTGACCTTGAGGCAGATTCTGCCCTGTTATATGAATGCAAAATTTTGTATATACAAGAAAAAATGTTCACAAGAGATATGCTGTTCTTATTAAACTTCTTTAAAAATGCTTATTTGCTCGGAGGCATAGAGCGAGTATTTTTGGAAAACTGTATTTCTTTATTTAATCCTTCATCAAGACCATACTTGGTAATGATTCTTATGGTAACATCAGAATCTTATCTATAACTAATAACATATTCACAAAGTCTACATATATACATAATTCCATCCTGTATCTCTCATGAAATTAAAAAATCCACTGAGCTCTGTATCTCTAGTTCATAAGGACGTCAGAAATCCTTAATGCTATTGCAGTCTTATTACATACATCTGGAGGTACGTTATTCCTTACGTAACTGCCAGTTCTTTCATTTTATTTTTCACAATATTATAGATACCCTGGCTTTACGAAAGGCAATACAGACCAAGGCTTTCCTCTGTTTTGTTCACATTCAAATGGTCTTTTCTTTCCCCTGTATTATTTCTGTAGGTCACTCTTCTGTTACTGAGAATTAAAAATTGTGGGAAAAAATAATCAGGTTAGCCGTTGAAATTGCTGCTACAGTTGTGCACTTGGTTCTGTTATTGCTGAGGTGATGAAGTCTCTACCGTTGCAGCGCTGAAGTTCACACCAGCGCAGTCGTGGCTGCTGTGGGTGAAAAGGGAGCAGCGAGCGGGCTGCGTGCGGCAGCGGCGGGCGACTGCCGCTTCCCCGCTCGCCGGGGCGTGCTCGCTGTTCCCGTCCAGCACATCCCTGCAAACAAAGAGAGAAGTGGGCTCAGGCACCATCCAGCTGGCTTTCTGCAGAAGAAGGCATATGGGCCTGGCTGCGCGCAAGGCACGGAGCCGTGAGGCCGCCTTGCCAGCGTGCCAAGAAGCTGACTCACTGCTGGAGCTCCCCGGGGAGGGACGGTGCCTACAAAGCTGACTGACACTTCAGTTTCCTCACTGAAGAAAGTTATCTGGTCATAAATAAGCATGTCATTTCTGGCAAAAAAAAAAAAAAAAGCACAGAATGAGCACATTTCGAAACAACAGTGGTGTAAGAGCTCAAGTCTGGCACTCCGCATCCTTTCTCTTTGCCTCAACAGCCAGCCAGGCATTAACAAAACATGCTGGGCACTCACCCAGCCTCAAGCAGGGGCCTGCACAAATTTCTCAGAGCTCAGGGTAAAAGTTGAGATTACCTCTACAATCCAAGCCTTTTCTTTCTCTTTTTACGTAAGTCTGTCCCTCGCTTCTGACGTTAGAAGTCGAGACTTCCTCCAACCTCTCAAAACAGATCCCTGCAGAAACGCTCCTGTTTGCTCCGCGCCTTCCCCAAACTACAGCCCTCCTTCCACGCGGTGCCGTTCGAAGCCCTGCGCAGCCGCAGCGGTGTGCTCGCTCGGTGACTCACGCACGGCACGAAGGGGAGTTCATGTTGCTTGAAGCGGCAGGGCTTTCTGCGTGTTTTACTGAAGCTCTCTGACGGGTTGGCGTATCCTCCTCACGCGCTATTTCTGTGCTCAGGCCCGTTGCCCGGGCTAAGGGGCTGTGGGTCCATCTTCGTGGTCACTGTCTTCTCCACATCGCTCATCAGTCACCATCGCTGCACCCTCTCACAAGGGGAGGGGGAACCTGCAGTAATAACCAACAAAAATCAGGCTGAGCTGTTGTGGGTGACCTTACCAGCATGAAAGAGGCAGCTGAAAGCAGCAGCAACCACGGCGGAAGGAACTGCAAGGCAGCTCTTCAGATCTCAAGAATTACTGTCGTGTTTTAATTTCTGATGAACTGACATGTTTCCCCATGAATTACTGACCCAAACGCACTCAAATGTTAATGCAGGAAGTCTTGCTAAGCTTTCCCTTAGTCAGCGGTGCCACTAAGTACATTTAGATGTTTAAGTTCTCACTGCTTTCCTCTGTGACCACAAGAGCACAGACAAATCCATACCACAGTGGGCCTGACCGAGCCAGGACTGCAGAACCAGGCCCTACGCAGGGCTCTAGGTGCAGCTCGCGCGATCCTTGTGTGGGATGAAAGTGCCTGCATCTCGATGAGCTGAGCAGCCGAACGGGGTTAATATCCAGTTTGTCCACAGACTTGTTTTGGCACGCGGGCTAAACTACGGCTGTTTACCCCGGGTACACCCAAACCCGCGTTATTTTGTTCGGAGTGACGGAGGCCCCGGAGAGTCGCGGGGCCGCTGAGCAGCGGCTGCGAGCGCGGGGCAAGCAGCAGCTTGCAGAGCGCTCGGGAGGCCCTGGGCTCGCTGGGGAGCTCTGGGATCCCATACGGAGCGAGCCCGGCCACCCGCTCGTGGGTTCCGTTCGCCGGGACACACAAGGGCTTCCCCGGACGGGCACGTGGCTCCCTCAGCGCGCGCGGGCTCGTCGAGGTCCGCTTGCAAGCCGTATTTAACAGCACGCATCTACGAGCACTGTGGAAACATCACACTGGAAATGAGGGAATGTAGGTTTTATTTTAATTTTTTAATTCCACAGTGGACAATTCTGTGAAGGGTTTGCTCAGTTTCTGTAACAAAAGCTGCCACTGTGTAAACACTGCTGCGCCCTTAAAGGCACAAATAAATTAAAAAGGAAAAAAAAAAAAAAAAAAAGAGGAAGACATAAGCGCGTACGTTCCCCATTTTAGGGAGGCCGAGTCAGCAGCCTCCCTGCGCGCTCCGGGCGGGGGCCGCCCGCCCCGGCGCGGGGTGCGCGTCCCGGCGCGCTCTGCCCGCGCGGTGACGCGTGGAAGGACGCGGAGTTTGGCGCGGATGGGCGCGGATGAAGGGAGCGCGTGTAAAACCCGGGATTTGCTCTTTTCCCCCTGTACTCTGGTACGGGCGTCGTTTTGGATCCACGAACGCCGCGCTCCGGAGGCGCGGAGACTCGTAGAATAATAATAATTAGAATTAAAAAGTCAAGTTTCCTTCCAATATGTGGAGTGTGTGGGGCCGTCGGGCCGGGACTATCCAGGCCGGGGCCCGGCCGAGCGAGAGGAGGAGACCGGAGGCTCCTGCTCCCTCCGCACGAAGCCGCCTTTCTTTTCTCTTTTGTTCCGATGTTCCCGTTAAAGTGGGGAGGGAGGATGAGCGGGGTCCGGTTTGGGGTCTAGGTGAATATACGAAGCGACAGTCCCGGGACCCCGTGGAGCGAGCAGGATCTCGACGGGTCCCCAGGAGACCCCCCCCCCGCGGCGGTCGCGACAACCCCCGCCTGCCATCGGGTCTGTCCCTGTCCCCGGGCACGGCTGGAGCGGGAGCGGCAGGAGGATTTCAGGGCTGCTCTCCCGAATGGGGACGTACGGGAAAAGCCAACCCGGTTGCCCGCCCTGACGCCGCGTTTGCGGGCCGGGGAGGGGGGTTCTGCGTGGGAAGCGAGACGGCTCCGCGCGGGGCTGCAGCCACGAGAGGCCAAATCCACCTGCTGGACGGAGGGGCCCGGGCCGCCCCCGGCTCCGTGATCCCGGCCCTCGCGCCGCATAAAGGGCTTTTGTGGCGGGCTCGCCGCACGCTTAGCCCTTTTGACTGGGGTTTAGTGCGTCTAGAACCGAATTAAATCAGGCGTTTAACCTGCTGCTTTAGCTCGCGCGGCCCCCTTCCAAACACGAGCTGCCTTTGCCACCTCTCCTCCCCGTTGTGGGCGCAAATCCCCGGGAGCGCAGGGGCAAGAGGGGCTCGGGTGGAGGCTGGGAGGCTCCAACTTCTCTCACCGCTATCCCCCCAGCCCGAATGATCCCGTAAAAAGCGGCTTACCCCGAGCTCTGCCGCTGCCGAGGCCTTCCTTGCGTTTTCTATTTTTTGGCTCGTCTTTTAGGAGATGAGTATTAGTTTGGAAATCCGAAGCTAGTGCCTTTGAGGCCAGCCATGTAATTTGACTGCGAACGCAGCGCACCCCTCCCTCCGAGAGAGGCTGCCTCCGAGGGCGTTTGGAGCCGGTCGGGGACTGCTGGGAAGGCAGCCCCTGCCAGACCTGCTCCTCGCAGACGCCAAGAGGACAGAGAGAGCAGCCGAGTCGCCGGGGAGGAAAAGTTCAAGAGCGGAGGAGCTGCAGGAGCCCTTCCCGGGCAGCGCGGGGTGGCCCGGCCCGGCCCGGCTCGGCCC
>JAWLRI010000199.1:467884-522918 GCA_034781795.1 Crypturellus tataupa | reverse complement strand
ACGGGAAATGCTCGCTGGGCGGCTCCGCGGGGCGCGTTTTGGGCCGTGGGGCGCCCCGCGGACACGGCCACGTCGATGCGGCCGCGGGTGGGGGCGTTTGGGCCGGCGCGTGGGCCCCGCGCTGCTGTCGGAGCAGAAAGTCCTCGAGGTGAAAAGGGCCCCCGCAGCTTAATTAAACAACAGAGCTCGCTGGGGAGCGTGTTGGTGCCCTGTCTCCATTTCGAGTGCACGCAGGAATGCAGGGGAGGCCCAGATGACAGGAGATAAGGAAGGTGTTTGAGCATATCCAGCAACCCCGTGCATAAGGCTTGCAAAGTGCAAATGGGAGTAATTTCAGGCGTCTCATCAGCTTCTGTAGAGCAAAAACTCCAATTAAAGTGCCAGTAGTTCCTGTGGAAAGTGTAAGCTAATTCTGAATGCTCTATTTTGACAACAACGAAAAGGTAGGACTTTTTTTTTTTTTGGTCCTTTCTTTCAGAGGAGGCATTGGGTATCGGCTTTCTAAAAATCAGATTTGTGCAGGGTATCGAAGCACTCAAAATGGCACATTTGCTTCTGGAAGTCTTGGTGTAAGCCTGTAACCTAATACTAATGAGTATAATCCTCCAGTCAGATAAACGGCAAAAAGCCTTGCAGCAGCAATAAGTTTCCAGATCCGCGCGGTGCAATTCCAGTGCTGTTTTTGGTAGGATGTGCGCTGGGGTTTGGAGCAGAGCACCCTCAAGGAGGCCGCTGCGCCTGTCCTGCGGGGCCCTGGGGAATGCGCTGCCAGGAGCCCTGCTCCTCCTGTGGCGTGAGGCCGCTGCGTGGAGCCGTGGGGAGCTCCCCTGGCGCCCCCAGCCCCTGCCAGCTGCCTGCAGCGTTCTTATTTATTTATTATTAAAGAAAAAGAAATTGGTGTGCGCTCTTCTCGGTGAGTATGCAAGCACGTGTTCTGTCATTTGAGGGAGGAGGAAAAAAGAAATGTGGATATAGCACCTGTCATAAGAATATACATTCCTTGAGGAATTATGGGAGTTCCTGGCAGGATGTGTGGAAAACTTGCATATTTCCATAATTCTTCATGGCTTTTATGCCTTGGTGCCCTTTGAAACTAGCCCGCGGGGGACAGCACTGCGCAGGAGGTAGTTTGATGGCAAGTTCTCATCGGGGCACTAATGAAAGGTGCTGAGGACCGGCTCCAATGGGTGAAATGCGCTCGGAGGGCGATGGCTGTGAAATGATGATCTGTTCAGCGCCAGACTTTTTTTTTTTTTTTTTTTTTTTCCTCCTTTTAGCTGTTCTCTCCATCTCCCAGTGCTATGTTTAACCTCTCCAAATCATATGCCCATAAATGTTTTCTATGGGAGGTTTTATTTCTCTTTCACTAAAGCTGTTTTTACGGCAACAAGATATAAAAAGATTGTCAAGCGTTATTACCGCTATTGAATGTTTCATTGGATAAGCTTAGGAAATTAGTGGGTGGAGGCAGTAAAGACTATTTAGATGCTTATTATCAGGTTTCTTTTTTTTTCTTTCTCTCTCTCTCTCTCTCTCTTTTTTTTTTTTTTTTTTAGTGAAGGTCAAGAGTAGAATTGAAAATACAGGTTTTCCTGTGTTTTGCCTTTGTGCATGTGACTCTGTTTACAACTTCCTCTTGATACCTTGTACCTAGGCTGCCTGGATAATGTTTCGGATTGTTGAAACATATGCGAGTGGGGTTAGTTTGGGTGAATGCAGCTTCCTACCCTCTCCCAGGACTGGAGGAGGAGGGGGCAGCAACAGAGAGCTTTGATCTAGCAGCTCTTCTGTTTCTATCTAACTGGTATTAACTGAGGAACAAGGGTCTTTTTTTGTTTTTCCCTTCATATGCTGTTTTATATCATGTGATTAAAACGGGGACTGGCTTTCCTGAATTAAGACAATGAGATATATATTGGAGTGATGTTCCCTTAAATCTTTATGGAGGGTTCTGCATAACAGAAGATGCATAGAGATGTGGCAGTACCTTGAATACAATTTGCATTAGTGAGAGTAATAAAAATACAAGAATGCTATACTTTAGGGTGTTTTTTTTTTCTCTGACATAAGGACCTCTTAGTCCGATGTAAGAGTTTGTTTTGAGTTCTGTAGTAAATACCACCTAACCCTTTGGGGATACTACTAATATTTATTGGTGTTGCACTGTTGCCCATCCAGCTAGGGTTTAAGGTAAACTTGTGCTGGGCACCAACGCAAAGAAGTTCTTAAGTTGTGCTGCAGTGATCTCACACGTGTATGGCAGGCGAGACAGGGCGCTGGGATGATGAGGGGCCGCCAGGCAGAGCTGAGGAGAAATGCAGCAAGGCAATCTGTTTTATCTAGCCAGTGCCTTGTGAAGATGATTAAGAGATGCCATGGCAGGGGTGGGTTTTAACAGTGACTGGTAGTATGATTTGATTCATTATCATATGAAAAATTATACTAACTTTCATGCACATGCGCACGCACATGGAGCTAAGCTAAGAGCGGCTGTGGGTTAAGGCAACTGATAGAGACTAGCAGAGAGGGCACCTTAGAGGGCAACGAGTTGAGTAGGGCCAGAGGTGCCAGGATGGAGCAGAGTGGTTATGCTAGGACAAAAATAATTTTACTGGAGTTTATTTATTTATTTGTTTATTGCCTGGATTTGCTTTTGCACAACAAGGACACATGGTTTTGATTTGTACAGAGGGGGCGTGGGAGAAAGTATCTGACAAGAATTCCTTCTTCCAGTGCCTTGAGCGAAAGAATGGCCTAGTTTCCAAGCCCTGGGGGTCCAAGGGGACAGCTCTATCTTTCTTATCCACCAGTGATGGGCTTAGCAAAGTGGAATTTGCCCGTGTTTTTCCATGAAAGAATGTTTTCCCCAGCTCCTAAGATGTATGTTTGTTTGAATGGTGAGAATAGGGTATATTCTAATCTTACTTCAAAGGATTTTGTGTGTCTATGTGTGCTTTTTGCCGTTCTTTTTTAACTCTCCTTCAAGTCTGGGCTGAGCCCCTATCATGTGGAGGGAAACACGTGTTTAGTTGGAGTGTAACACGCAGAGGAAAAGAACAGTGTTCATGCTACTGTGAAATATGTTGCCTGTTTTGAATTTCATCATCCATGTGAAACTTATGGAACAAATGTTTAGTTTCCTTTTGTTTCTTTTCATCTTTCTTTCCTTTTTTTTGTTTGTTTGTTTGTTTGCTTTTAACAATTCCATATTTTAATTGCCTGGAATTTCTATTCCACATAACAAAGATTACAAAAAGATAACAATGTTTCAGTGTTCTTTTTAGGCGTTGTTTGAGCTTAGAAAGAATTAATGCAGTTTTATTGTACTTCTTGTTTCGTTTATACTTTTTTGAGGTTTGTAGGTGAACAAAGCATTAAATTGCTTGAGTTTGGCATTCGGAAAACTGTACATCGATGATGAATTGAGTTAAATGTTTAACTGGAACAAGGAGGTCGTTCTGTATAGGCAGATTGTTGTTGGGGTCCCTACCATCATATTTGCCTGATTAGGCAGACTTGCTGTTTATGTTGTAGAATTTTATTTTTTATTTCTATCTCTGCACTTCAAATGTTTTGATCATCGGTAATGACAGAAAGGTTTCTTTTCTTTTTTTTTTTTTTTCCTTCCTTCACAGCTCCTGTGGGTAGTAGAGAGAGTTCCTGCAGATTTTTAACTCGCATCTATAGGTTAACCACCAAGGAGAAAAATCCTTCTTTTCAGTGCAAATACTGATTTTTTTTTTTTTTTTTTATAATTACATTCTTCGTTGGCCACTCATATTTGCACTTTCAGAGTTTTCCATTCTTGTTCTCAGGATTTGGTGTAGAGACAGTTTTAGTATCTTGGTGATGCCTTGAGAGAGGACTTCAGAAACTATTTTCAATTAGTACAGGCTCATTGAGAAACAATTATATAAACTGGGCAGAGGTGATGTATTAATGTGCAGCTATAAATCTGTGGGGAAAGGGAGAGTTTACAGTTCCATCGGGATTCCCTCTCGCTCCCCCCCATGCAAATATCCCTTCAGAACAACCACCCTTCATTTTTTGTTTTCCCGTGTGTGCAAAAAGTGATTTTCTACAGATTGATGTAGCAACAGCTTTTCAGAGGTGGAAAAAAGCTTTCAAATGCTAAATGATATCAGAGAGAAAACAATTTATTAAAATTCTACCAGTGATGTTCAGGAATTATCTTTTAGTATCTTCAACTTGCATATGCATTTATATACACATGCATACATGTATTCATGCGTTGTTCTGCTCTTGAGGTTGAGTATACCATTTTAGATTGCAAACAGTGATGTGTTTCAAACTTGGCTTATTTGTATTGTGGTCATGACATGATCTATTATTTTTTTGTTGTTGGAAACACAATGCAGGCTTTTTGTGCCTTTATTAAAAGAAATCCTTCTAGAACTTCAGAATTGTTAGTGTGTGTGTGTATATTTTCTTTTTTCTTTTTCTTTTTCTTTTTTTTTTGTCAAGAGAGAAGACATCAGAAAGATTTTTGAAATTTTCAGTGCTTCCTTCCCTTTACTTAGTGGCAAATCAAAAAGAATTTAGGAAGTAGGAAAGTTGTGTTGAAACTTTTATGTGCTTCAATGCAGTAAATATAAAGGAACTGAATATGAGTTTTAATAATAAGCTCATTCTTTCTCCACATCTACTGCTAAGCCTCGTTAATTTTTAACGCTGGTCCTGTTTTTTCAGTCTGTAAATTAATGTTTTGTGTATTCTGTCAGCTTGCTGCAAAGTTGTGAGCTTGAAATTGAGAAGGATTGTTTCATCTAAGAAAAATAATTCTTTTTTTCTTCTCTGAATGAGTAACTTGGCAAAATACACCTTCAAAGAATTGCTGAGGTCTCAAGGTCAGTTTGAGACTTTATGGCTGTCCAAGATGATGCAACTTAGAGTTCTGGTGAGCATCCTATTTTTTTTAATAAAAATAAGTTTTTTTTCTTAAACTAGATCTCCCTGTGCTATTTTAATAGTGCTTTATTTAAATCGTGACCAAACATGCAATAACTACCATGTTAAAATAGTCTAAGGTGGAAGCATCACTAAGTATTGTGCTTAACATTAATCCTACTGTTCTGTGAAGTAAGATGGCAGTGAACAATTCCCCCACCACCACCCCTCAGATAAGCATTTTGACAGGGATTTCCTCATGTATGCTTTCAAATAAAACTCTGACTTATGCTGAGGGACATATGTTCGCATTCACAGTAATGGGCTTCTGCAGTTACATTCAGCTAGGCTACAATTAACCTTTAAAGCAGTGAGCCACAGATGCTCGGGGAGCAGTGCCGAGGTTTAGACTGCAATGACTGTTCAGTAGAGTCTACTTATGGTAACAAAAAGTGCACATTTTCTGTGCATCTCTCTGTAGCATGTAAGATCACCATGCTATTCTTTCATGTTCACTTAAGTCTCTGGGAAGCAGGTTTGTTGCTCTGTTGGAACAAATGCTCTGTGTGTTTTCAAGTTTTTACACTCTGTTTTGCGGCGTGCTGATCTAACAGCAAAAAGTCACTTTGCTGCTTTCTCTGCTTGTAGGACATTCTAGGGGTAGGCGGTGGGTGGAATAGAGGGAGGTGGCCTGCGCTGCACTCACTCAGCACTGGTGGGACTCAAGGTGGCTTTTGTAAAGACTCCTACTGAGCTGTTGGAGACTGCAGTGCTCTGTGACAGTGACTCCAGATCCTTTGTGTACAAGACTATTTCATGTTTGTGACATTTTATGAAAATGTAAGAGATGTTATAGAAACCTGCTTTCACAATAATCTGATATGCTTTGCAAAAAGAGGATATTTTTCTTCACATCCACGTGTTCTGTACTGTTTAGCACCATACTTTGACAAGTGGCAATACAAGAGAAACAGGAATATTTGGTTACAATAAGTTCTAACCAGTTTCACTGTTCCAGTTTCCAAGCCTAATCAAAGAAAGCACTTACCAAAAAAAAAAAAAAAAGGGCAGTTTTTAGGTTTTGATTATCCTCTAAGCTATCCTCATAGTCCTAATGATTTCTCAGGGAAGGATCCATAAACTTCCTTGACTTAAAAGCTCATAACTGCATAACTTCTGAACAAGGTCTACATGACTTTAATGGTGTTAGTGATGGAGTTCACCAAGTCACTGATGAACACTGTGATGATCCTGTTTTGTATTTAAGCATCTGGATTGTAGTAACAAAATGAGAGATCTTAATTAAAGAAGAAAATAATATCCAGACTTAAAAATATTATATGTGTTGATTAAATTAAAAAGCTAGCCAAAAAGGAGTTTTGACTAGTCTTGTTGCTGCTCTGTATTTTAAACAAATACAATTATAATCTGTCTAGCCTGAGTAAGACAGAGCTCATCTTCATCTCTGATGAAAGCCCTTGGGAATCTATTAACCTTCATATAGCTGGTATGCAGAGCTGCTGGATAGCCTATGGCGGCCTTCCTCAAGAGCAGGTAATGAGAGTGCTACTGGTGACAAAGTCTAATCGTTTCTCTGTTATTAAGTAATGGCAGCACTCGGTAGCTTTAAAGTTTCAAGCAAAGACAGAGCTAGGCTAGATTGTTATCTGTTATTAGCTGGATGTGGTTGCAGAGAGCAGATGAGCCCGCTGATGGGCCAGGCCCTTCTAAGCTCCCCGAGGGCTTCTGCCCAGGGCCAACCTCCTGGAAAAACCTGTGGGGCCTGTGCTGCTGGAGGTGTCCATGGCCTCTCCAGCCGTGCAGCCCCCTCGTGCCTCCCGCCAGGCTCCCACCGTTGGTTCGTGGCTTTCCCAGCTTAGCGAGATACGTAGCAGGAAAGTAAAATATTTTTTTTAACTTGTATTTAAGCAGCCAGCTTTTTTTCAGAGTGGAAGAGACCTTTTAACCTGTTTGATCACATGGATCATTTTTCTTATTTAGTCCCTCAAATATTTTATCAAGTGCATTTTATACCTGATGATAGTATGTAAAATGTTGTCAGAAGAGCTTTATTGCTACATACTTTACAATGTCCGCCTTTCTGACCTTCGGTTTGCCCAAGTTCATTCAGTTGCTGGCCACTGAATACCTGTAACTTCCTATTTTATCACCTCTTTGCACCCCTCTCTGTTTTTCCCCACATTTTGCTTACTAAAGTGCTTTCATGCTTGAGCTTGGGTAGTTGTTACCAACTTCTCTGTGCTTCTCGCTCTTTCTGGGACCTTTTCCAGTTTTGCTCTTTTAATGACATAACCGAGATCAATACAAAGCTCTGCTAAAGCTATGTAGTGTATCTCTTGTTTATCCTTGAAGTAATATCCCATGGAGGAATTATCTGAGTTGTAAAGCTGAACAGAGTAAAGAAATGTTTTGCTCCAGGTGTGTGTGTGGGGGGAGCTGGTTTTGTTTTTGAAATTTTCAATGAAAATGGTTGTTATAGCTTTAAGTGCAAGGCTGGTCAAACCATGTTTTCCTCACTGGTAGGAACCTCTCTGCCTCCCCCCAGGAGAGTTGCTGTGTTTCTTCCCTCTGATAACAGCTGAGAGCAATCACGAGTTTCACAAGGATCTGTTAGAAAGGACCTGCAGTTTTGCCATGTCCTTTGTGGAGAGGCGTTCCCATGCCAGGTCAGCCGACACGTGAGGAATACGCTGGTTCGGAATCGCGGAGCCTGAGATGCTAAGTTTAGCATGCACGCTGCCGCGGCACGTACTGGAGGCAATTACTTGTTTGTGCTAAAATGGTAAATATCTGACATTCCTTTTGAGAGTGCTTGCTTGGCTTCAGTTGTATGTAAGTATCTTTCTAATTCTTAGACATTTCTGCCGTTGTTTAAAATAAGCAGAGGCACCGCTTAAAAATTCAGAAAGTCTTGCATGTTAAGAGCCTAAATTTACTTTTGCAATTACCTCAGCCTGGTAAATGCTAAGCTGAGCTTTTACACAAGGGGTCTGGTAGGTTCCCAGAATAGGTGACGTGTAACATCGTCACTCATAGCTTTATTCCCCATTACATGAAGTTATTGGTTGAAGGTAATAGAATTCTTCAAAGCTTTTGAGGTTTTTATTTAGCATTTTTTTTTTTAAGAGTAATATTTTTTTTTCCTTCCTGTGCGTTTTTACTATATGGAGTATCTACTAGTACTTAAAAACTAAGGAAAATA
Source organism: Crypturellus tataupa (assembly GCA_034781795.1). Taxonomy (NCBI): domain Eukaryota; kingdom Metazoa; phylum Chordata; class Aves; order Tinamiformes; family Tinamidae; genus Crypturellus; species Crypturellus tataupa. Next base: position 514,787 of record JAWLRI010000199.1, on the reverse strand, counting down.
TCATTAACTTTTTGAGTTAACTTTTTGAGCTAAAATATTTTCTCTTTAAGATCAGATTCCAGAGGGAACAAAACCAGTAGTTGCTCAGTATGATGAGACACATGTAGAAAATATTGTCTCTGTGTAGCCTTTAGCAGGCTATTCCATACAATAGCTTTCCAACTTTGCTTCTCCTACTGTGTTGTTAAGCAAGCAAGGGTGGCTGCTGCTTGGAGGTCTCCCTTCCGACAACAGGCACCAGACCCATGCAGACAAAGGAAATACAGGGAAGCCCTTCGCCATGAAACTCTTGCTCCATCTGCTGCATAGTCTGGAGAAATCCTTCCTGTGGTTGGAAAACCGATATGAGCAGTGAGGGTTGCTCTTATGTAGGTGCTGGAATTAGGCACTGGAAGATGCGTTTATGGGGGTAGGAGGATAGTTAGTTTTGAGGCAAGTGTGTAAGCTTTGGAAATCTTTGTATTTTGGTATTAAATGCAGACTTTTTCACCACTCCTCATTAAATCTGTTTCCCAGTGGTGTGCAATAGCCCTATTTTCAGAGGGAATGGTGGCAAGCCTTCTGGAGTGCCGTGGAAGAGACCAGCTGGACTCCTGTATCCATCTGTTTGTTCTCATTCTCTTCACATACTGATTGTTAACCTGGAGAGTCTAAATTAAATACAACACTCAGTTATTAGCCTAAAAGGCTAAGATGTTATAATAAGAGAAATACTCACTGTGGCTGAGCTGTTTTCTTATCATTATCTTGGTTTTTAACTGAAGATATTTCTAAGACTAGCTCGATAGGAAACAGAGGAGGTTAAAAAAAAAGAAGGAAATACACTGAAGAAGCTGGCAAGTATCTTGATGGGTAGTACAGTTAAGTTTATTTCCAGCTGATTTTTGAGGAAAGGTAAAAGGTTCTGCCTTATCTCAGTTTGGATAATGGGTGGCAGGAAGAAAGTAAAAAATGGATAGTTATTTTATCATCTGCTTGTTGAGAAGAAAAAGATATTTAAATCGCTTACTGTCCTTCTGGAATTGGGAGGGTTCTGCTGAGTTTGGCCCATGTAGAGATAAAACAGAACTTCCAGGGAACAGGGCAGACAGATCTTCCTGAGAAACTCTGCTAAGTTAAGGACTGTGCAACACGAGGCAGCATTGCATTAGGCAAGCAACCTAAGCTCATTTCCGAGCTGTGAAACAAACTGTTGGCGGCTTTCCCCAGAGGTCCCCAAGCTGCTTCCAAACATCCAGGACAGAGCTGAGTTGCCCCTGTGAGTGGGGGCCTTGAGACCCCTGGCTGCTACCACTGCTAGCCTGTAACTTCATCGGTCTGGAAATACCTGACTTGCAGGCTGGGAGTGGTGTCAAGAACCTGCAACCTGTTACCTGTGCTCCTCCACCCGCAACTGCCGAGGCCTGGAGAGAAAGTCGTACGTGCTTCTGACACCAGCTTCTTGGTTTTTACTGCTGCTGTGCTGGCTGCTTGTTTTAATGGCTGCATGCATACTTTGAATATACACTGCTTTTTGTTTGATGCCTTAATTGTAGATTATTTGATTTGTCATCTCCCTAACCTTCATCTGTATCTTCTATTTTTTTGTATTATTTCTTCTGTTTTTTTTTTCTCTCATCTTTTTAGTGGACAGAAAATCCATCACCCTTTGTTTCTCCTCTTTTCTTTGCATCCTGTGATGTTTTTGTCTTTCACTTTTCTGCTGCGTTATGTAACTTGCACTATTTCTGTAGCTATATTCATTCTGTTTCTTATGCTTGTCTTTTACATCTCTTTCCTATAATCACAAATGATTTAAGGTATGCAAGTCTTCTGTCTATGTTTTGAGCTCAGAGCAGATTGTCAGATACCTACAGTATATTTTTGTGTGATTGACAGTATTCATGATGACTGTATTACCACATCAACTGGTTTTAAACATATAAAGCAATATTATTTTTAGCTGTGTTATGTACTTTGCAAAATCTTTGAGGAATATTGCTGTAGATTTTTCTTTTAAGATTTAGATTCCTAATTGCGTGTATTTCTAAAAGGTTAAGTTGAGATCCTTTGTGTTCATAATTAAAGCCAAAGGTCACCACCAGATTAGAAACAGGGGGCACTGGGGAGGCGGGTGCCTGAGCCTTGCACAGAGCACGGTCTTCAGCTCACGTCTCATGACTCATCCCAGGGACACAGAAGGCTTGGATGCCTTAAAGTTAAGGATAAATCTGTGGAAGATGGGGGTATAATTGCTAAACTGAGATGCAGTATATTTGCCATGTAAAGATAAGTAGCTCCTGCAGCCCAGTAAAGTGCATATTACTTGATATGTTAATTAACAATTACATGGAAAACAGGGCAGTGTGCACTCAGCAGCAGGTTGTCTTCATTTTGCTTTAAGTTCATCATGTCTCCTGTACCTACTGGCTTGCATTAATACTTACTATCTTCTTATATACCTAAAACATTATTTACTCTTTCAGAAGACTTTACTCTGGATTTAAACATGTTTTAATTATTTATAATTAAATATAAACAATAATTCTTAAAATGCTCCATATCATGACAAGGATACAGCTCTGAAGGTCGTAGCCCCCGCATGGCTCAGGTAGCGCTGGTGGAAGAGCCTGCCCTAGACACTAGTGTATTGCACTGCTCTGGCTACAGGACATGTTTTCCTCCTCTCGTTTTCCAAACTAGCCGATTGCCAAACTGCCTTCAGGTTTGTTTGTTGCATGTATGGTACCGTGTGAGGGGATGTGTTAGGAAGAACCTGCACCCTTTGCCTTTAGATTTTTCAAGATTCTTAGGTCATATCTTGGAAGAATATTGTGAAATCCTTCTGAGGATTAGGTGAGTTGGTTCAAAACAGCTTCATGGAGCTGCAGAGCCCAGTGCCACCCTGCGGTTTCATTCGTGTGTGTGTGTGAGGCAGTATGCAGGGTTGCCAGGCTGCGTGTTTTCATAGGTGATCTCTTCATGTTTTAGAAGCATTACTTAAAGTTATAAAACCTTGATGTGCAGTAATAGTCTTTTTAAAAGAAGATGGGAATCTGGAATCTCAGGGTCCAATGAATGGATCCTGTAACAGGAATATGAAATCTTTAGATGTACTTAGCAATGGAATAACTTAATGAACTCTTAAATGCTGGAAATGTTAAAGATATTTTACCCATGAATGTCACAGAGCCAGTACACATAAAGCAAACAAGCAAATCTCTGTTTTTGTTTGTGTTGGGCTTTGTTTAGTTTTGTTTTTTTGGTGGTGTTGTGTTTTGTTGTTGTTTTTTTACCAGTTCTTCTGGCTTTCTACTGTGGTGCAGTCTGTGGATAAGGGTCTGCTAGCTGCACTCTTTTACTAGAGATGTTGGTTTGTCTCTGGCTTGTGAAAGGAATGGTTTTCTTTTTCCATGTCTTTCCTGTCCTGACTGTGGTTCTGAGGCAGCCGCAGGTGGAGCCTGTCTGATCTTGTCCCACTTCCTCATGCCTGCTGCGGTGCTTGTGAAGCTGCTTGGGCCGTTACCCTGGCAGAAAAGTCACCCGATCTAGTCTGGTTAGCTCCCTGCCTGTCATGAGTGCCAGAGACTCTCAGCTTTACAAGGTGGTCACTCCTGTAGCTAACAAACCTTTTATTTTGCTGCTATTCTCACTGGGTAGAGATGAGGCTTAGTCTTCCAGTTTGCAGTCTCCAGGCTCAAACAGCCCTTTCTCCGCATTTTTAAAGTCAGATATGAAAGCGTTTTCCTCCTCCTGTACTGCTGCAAACTGTTGAAAAGCTCCATGTGCTTGACGTGATCCTGAACTATAAGTTGTTTCAACCAGCCTTTCATCAGGCCAGATGAGAAATGACCTGGTGGCATGATCTAAGAGTACAGTAAAAACTTGTGCTGCTTTCGGGGTGTGCTCCTGTTTGTCTGTGTGTGGTTCAGTTAGCCACCGGCACTGCCATGTCGTTCTGCCTGGTTCTACTGGATGTTTTCCAGCTGACTTTGATGCCGTGGCATGCAGCAGCAGTGCGGCAAGCTGCCCGGCTTTTAGAGCCCGGCAAGGTGCTCCCAGGGAGTCAGGATTTGGAGCTGAGCCCTATCAGTTCTGAAGATCTCACCAGCACAGTGACTTGGTGAAGGCTGGTAAAGTTAAGCTGGTGGCCTCCTGAGAAGGGCTGAGAGCAGTGGCTGGTGAGAAACATTAAAACAGCAAAGCAAGACCTCTGAGAAGGGCCATGTTTCAGGTGTTTTCAGGAGGTGGCAGCAGGAATGGCACTTGTCTTCCCTCCTCACTTCCTGTCCTTATAAGTGTTTTTCTTTAATAATAATAATAAAAGATTCATATTAGATTTCACATGCATAGTTACAAAGTCAAAAGGAACAAAATGAAATGGTAAATAAACCTGCTTGTGTTTGAAAATTTTGTTTTAAGCTATTCAGAACTGAATTGCCCTGTCTTGACTATTTTGTTTTGACAAAGTAGGAAGCCTTGTACATTTCTGCTTGGTAAGACTGGTTTTGCAGCTCCTAGTACTCTGCTGAGGAATAGGTAATTGGAAATTGGTACAAAGATTTTGTGACAAAGATCTTACTGTTTTTCTCCTCTTGATTGCACTTGGGAGTTTACCCCAGTACTATTTTTGGGAGTTTCACCTTGATTTTCCTGTGTGCAGGGAAATGGTGGTGGGGGTGAGGCTGGGTTGCCCTGACCCTTATGCAGCCCGTATGTCCTGAGCTAGCCCTAGAAGATGCTGTTTGTGCGCTGGGGATGAGTCAGGAGTGAAAGTGCCAGATTGCAGTGATGGTGCCAAGAAGGAGCGAAAGGAGACAAGAGCAGGGAGGGTCTATGCGCCTGTGCCGGCCGAGCCCACGGGAGCACGAGGAGGAAATGCAGAGAATAGCTGCAGTGAAGGCAGCTATTTTTTGATGTGTTTTGTCTGATTCCTCGGGAGGAAAGCAATGCATTTTTTTTTTCTAAACTTTGAATAAAACGTATCTGTGATTCCATTTGATACAAGCCCCACACTTGCATATGACTCTCCTGTTGCTTTAAAAAGTGAGAGGAAACCTACCATAAAATGGTCAGTGTTTATGAGCTTAGTATCCTTATATAGAACCTACAATCTTCTGCAGAATTTCTTGTATATATGCTTTTACACATGTAAATTCTTTCATGAATTTTGAGTATCTTCACATTGCATTCACGTTTCTGGCCTAGAGTGCTTGTAGTTGTAAGCATCCTGTATAGTCAGTGGTAAGAAAAATTGGCTCCAGATGGAGTTGAGAAATTTAGTTCTGATATGTCTCACAAAGCTATGTGAGCACTTGAGAGACTGTATGCCATCTATGCCATAGTAACAAGCACAGCAAAAGCCTTGAGGCTTGCTAGCTCAGTGGTCAACAATAAGTGTATCTATTACTGCCATAAATGTATGTTTTTAGAGAGGAATTTTCATTGTATGCGGACATCAATGGATTGTACTCTGTCTTGCAATAGAAATGCTGTGTTTGGAGCTGTGAAATATAGGCTCTACTTTAGGGAGACGAGGAAAGAAAGGTTCAAAGACAGCTAAGGAGAAGTTGATTGGTGTAGTATCTCGCTTCATTCTGTATATATATTAAGCTTTTTCTGTTTTGGATTTTTTTTTTTAAGAATTTTTTTTAGATGCATAGACATGCTTTTCAGAGTTACAGCATCAGTTAATGAATGTTCCTGTATGCTTGACTGGAACCACCCGTACTCAAAGTCAAGGTTTTGTGATCCTGGTAGCTTCAGGTTCGAGATGTACGGGTGTGTCTGTTTTGACTCCACACTTCTGGAAAGCTTATGTGAGTAGGCACAAGGTATAGGTATTGGTTAAAGAGAAAGTGTTTACAGTTTTGTTTGATTCTCTTTTGTCTATGCCATGTGTTGGTCTTGGTATCTGTTTTAAGATTTATATAGTTCCTTTCACACTTTGTGTGTGTTGTTGTTTGTTTATCCTTTTTTGACTGAGTAGGCTGATCTCTGCTTTTGCTTTAAGCTTTATTTTGTTTGGGAAATTTCTATCTTGCAGCACTTAACTAATAGTAAGGAATTATGAAAAGAATCATGATTTTTGTTTTTAACTTGTTTTCCCATACTTTGTGTATGAGATGAAAATGACAGTGACCAGTGCTCTGTTAATGTTTTGGCGGAAATTAGGGAATATCCGTCATGCGATACTGTCACTAGATCCCTGTGGCTAGAGTAAGCTGTGCTTTTGTGCAGACAGGAGTTTACTCAGGAGAGGAGTGAATTCCTCCTCTTGGCACTAACCGATTTGGTGCCACCCTGGTACCATGCAGTGCTGAACCACACTTTGTACCTGGCACTGTGGAGCACTGAATGCTCTGTGTGATGCATGAGAAGCTGATCTGAATGTGTGTTTTGGTTTTGATATTGAAGCTGCCAAATACCCTTCAAAAAACTTTTAGGTTAGTCTTTTACTGCATCAGCAAAAGAAAAGGTCTTGCTTAAGGTGGCTTGCTAGAAGTCTTAGGTGGTAAAAACAAAATGGTTACAGACAGCAAGTCATTAAAAAGTGAAAACAACTGACCGTTTAGGGCATCTCCCGTCAGCTTCTGCCTTCCCTTTTCTCCCTGCTCCTGCACTGTGAAGCAGAGCTGCTGCCAAGCCAGGCCTTGCGGCAGGCGCGCATGGTGCGTCCACGTCCCTGGTGTCGTGTCTCAAGTGCAGCAGGAAGGGGCCTGCTGTGGGCGAGCTAATGCCCCCTGACTGCAGCTCTGCTGACGGGGTGGTGACAACCTATGAGGCCATCACAGTAGTAATGACTCGTGTGATTTATGAAGGTCTAGGTAACCACAGGCGTAACAGGCTCACAGGGGAAGCGATTTCTAAGATTCCCTTCTATTTTAGGAACTGAGAAACAAAGATCTGCCAAACTGTATTTGAAAGGCAAGAGTTTCAGTCAACACTTAGAGGTTTTCTATAAATTCTCAGAGAGGATAATTTAAAAGCTAAATAATGTTCTTAGTTGATTTGTTGTGTTCCACTTTGGGAGGAAGCTCTACCAAAAGGCTGCTGTACATGTTGTGCATATCTGTGCTCTGAGAAGTCCTTTATTCTCCGAGTGTTGTGTGGTAAGGGCCGCGATTGGGAATTTGGCATCACCTTCTGTAGGAAGCTGGGTTAGTGAATCATGGTTTTATGTTGAAGAAGCAATTTATAAAGCAGTGGGTTTGTGTGCAGAGGTTGGCAGTCTTCTTATAGCATATAGAGGCCTATGGTATAGTGGGGTTGAATTCCGTATAGATGCTAGGGTGCATACTCACTTCTGCTGCTAAGCAGGGATTATTGGGAGAAATTGAGGAAAAACTGCAAGTCACAGATTAACCTGATCAGTTTGGGGAGGGTTAAGGATGGTCCTGAGCGGTCAAAGGGGACGGATCAGGGTGTCAGTGACCTGTAGCTGATGAATGCCTGGAAGATCTTAAAAATAAACCTGCAAATAATCCGTGGAGTAAAAAGCTCAGGGTGCAGTTAAGAGTGTACTCCTTTGGCTAACTATTATGGTTACCTTGCACGGTGTGACAGCAGTTACAAACGTTATGGCATGTGCTTGGAGATGCCCAGGCTTGTGCATATAAAAATTGCCTGCAAAGAAACTGAGCTTCAGAAAGGGGGGCAGTGCTGGGAGGAGGAACATGCTGAGGTGCGCTCTCACCAGCACCAGCCCTGTGTGCCGAGCTGCTGTACTGCGGTATCTGACTTGCAGAAATTCAAGCAGGAGAAAACTTGGGACTCCGAAGTTTGCTAAACCGGTGAAGTGCGTTTGCGGGCCCGCCGATGAATGGATAATGCTGATCCACGGCCAAGTTCATGGCCTTGGCCTTCGCGTGCCAAATGCTGGGTAGAACAAAGCGCTTCTGTGACGGGGCGGGACTGTAGAGACCTTTGTTGTGCGCCTCCTGGCCAAGCAGCTGAGGCCCTTGTTGATGCAAGTTCCCTCAAAGCACTGCGGATGGGCAGTGAGAACGTAGCCTGGTGGCTGGGAAACAAATGTGTGAAGTGGAGGAGCCCAGTTTCTGACCTCAGTGCTGCTGTGCTGCTCCTGGGCCGTGTTGGGTCAACAGGGAAGCAGCACCTTTAGCCTGGGAGTGAGGGATGGGCTTGCTTGTGATCTTTTGTTTCTGTGAGCTTGGCTTTCTGTCCCCAGGTAATGTAACTGGTCAGAAGCAAACCTGACTGGGAGAAATAAGCGAGCCCTACTCAGATAATGCTGAATCTTAATCTAAACTGAATGCTGGGAGTACTTTGCTGAGATGTCTGCAAAGGTTACTCTCTTTTGAGTACGAGATTCATGTGCAAGTATAATGTGTCATTTCAGTTCTAAACTTACCTTAAAAAAGCTGCAACGTTAAATAAAGTTCCATTGAACTTTAAGAAACGTGTCATTTTCTGTATCGTTTAAGCCATTTTGTGCAACACTGATATAACCTGAACACATAAGGAGACAAGTTCATGATGTATGTAATACATGTTCTACAAATGATGTAGTGTTTCCCAGGCACACAGTTATGTTGAAAGGTAGCTAGAAAAGTATCAGCATCCCTTATTAAAACACTTCATACCTAGGTTGCTAGGCAGAACTGTTTTATTTTTTTTGTTTGTTTTACACTCCACGTGTTTGCAGTCTCCTAAACGATAGCTTAGAATTGAGATATCAGATATCTTGTTCTTCTGAAATGACACTTTTAAGTAGTCACATACTAGCAGATACATAACAAACGTATAATAAACAAGAAGGAACTTAGAGATATATACTGCTGTGGAATTCAGCTTCCAGCTGTAGTGATCTCTGGAAACATTCTGAGATACCCTTGGTTTACCTAACTTTTTTTTTTTCAACTTTCTAATCTTAATATATTTTGTTTTGTTTATTTTTTTTTTAATAAAATTGAGTTCTTGGTTTTCCTGTTAAAATTCCTGTGTTTTCAAGCTGTTTATATGCAAAAGACTGCCTTACTGCAAAACCATGAAAAATAACTTGTAATGTATTCAGTGCTGTTCAAATGCAGAAATTATACATATGTGTCTCACAGACTGAGAAATGTGACCTTTTTTATGCATGTTTTCTGTCACTCTTAGGCATAGCTGGAAAGAATCTGTTTGTCTCTGAAGATAATCTAAGCAGGAATAAATAAGAGCCCACCCTGAGGGGCTTTGGTGTTTTGTGGCAAAAAGGCTAACTCTAGAATTGTCACAACCATGAATCCCCCCCCCCCCTTTTTTTTTTTCTTCCTTTTGTCTTCATATTGGTTCTGACTTACCTTGTCCTTATGGTTAACTAACTGACTCCCGCTTTAAATTCATGTTGAGAAGATGCATCCTGTGAAGCTGTGGTTCCCTTTGCCTGTGGCATTGGCTGTGCTTTCCAATCCGGCTGTTTATCTAAAAGATTCCTTCAGGTACCCCCTGGAGTAAGCGAGCCCTATGTGTCTGAAACTGGCAATTGATATTAGAGTGGCTAATACTTCTGGCAGCAATTATTATCAGCTAACCAAGATCTAATTGTGGCATAGGTAAGCTGCAGGGCTCAGACTGCAAAACTTGCTTTGGACTGTGTTCTAGGTACGGCTCTAATACTTGCTGTTAGCAGTGTAGAAGTAATGGTCCTGGGTAGGAGGCAGGATAGCTAATTGGACGACTCCTTGGTGCACGTAGGACTGGTGCCTCTTATTGCAGGATTTTTCCAAAGCTTCTTGCCTCGAGCTGTCCTTACGAACATCTTTCTGAGCTACGGAAAGTATTTTAATTATGTGCTTCTAAGGGTTATTGCTATCGTGGTATTTCATGGTTGAAATAAAGTTGTCTGATACGCAAAATCTCAGCGTGTCTGACTTGCTTGGTTGTGCAACAATTTGGATAATAGTTTAGCTATATATTAAGCAGTGGAGGTGAAGTAGTATTTTGGAGACACACTCAGATAATGAAAAGATAAAGAGAAGACTAAATTTAGTACCATTCCCCTGGTCATAGTGAATAATTAATAATGATGGAAATGATGTAAGCAGAGTTTTGCTGTGTTTGAAAAGGACCTTCTGGCTTTTTGGTTTATTTTGGTTTATTACAGCTGTTTATTGGTTGTATGAGTTCTGCTAGTCTTTGTGCACTCAAATAAATCCGTTCAGCTCTGTGCAACTATTTGCAAACTTAGGGGCTTGGCATCAGTGTGTCATAAAGGTATGCAAGATGGAAGCTCCGCTTTAAATTCTGTTTTATATAGGGAAAAGAATTGCTTTCATACAAAAGATGAGTGAGATAGGAATAGCCAAATTTTAGGTTGTGTGTTGAGTGAAACGGTAAAACTTACTGCTGTTGTCTCAATTTGTGACTTAAAGTGGAAGATGTAGAAATCTTTGTGCTGTGAAGAGACAGGTTCAGTTAGTGCTCTATATTGAAATATTGAGATATGTAGCTTATAACAGAAACTGTGACTGATGAAAAACATTGAAAATATTTTGTTTATGCTTTGTGCTTACCAGAAGTTGAGACGCTTGTGCGTAAGCACACCTTTCCTCTACAAGCTGATAAAAATTGTTCTGAATTGATACCCACAGCACTTGCCTCCCTTAAAATGTGCAACTTAAAAGCTGGAGGTTAAACTTTGCCCTTTAAACATTTGTACCCCTTTGCTATTGGTACTGGAAAATATTTGAAACAGTGAAACACTTAATGCATCCTTTAACATCTTCAGTGGCTTGGATTTCTACCTGGAGCATTTCCAAGCCCCAGGCACATCTTGCCCCCTTGCATGATTGGGAGTATGGAAGTGCTGTAGCTTAAGCTACTAACTGCAGGTGGGATATGTAGGTTTCACTTATGTGACGTCCTTTCAGCTCTTTAGACTTTTGACATTGTGAAGTTTGTTCTTAATAACAGATTATTATGTTTTAAATAATGCAGGTTGCTCATTACTTGAATGAGAGCCTCTGTGGCTTACAAAAAGATGCACGCGGATTTGAAAACAAAGATTACTTGAAGTGTTATTTTCTCAATATTACTTGAGATGGGAAAAAAGATTTTTTAGGAAATCTTGAATATAATATTGTTTCCAAATACCCTCTAATTTTGTAATTTCAAGTAAAGCATGCATAGCTGCTCTCAATTTTTTTATCGTGTCTTTTTAAAGGACTAAAATTTGCTTATGAGTAGGCAAGCATATTTGCAACATAGTGCTGTAGTGTGTAGCTTGGCATAGTTTCATATTAAAAATATCTTTAATGGTTATTGATTAGTGTCTGTATGTCTCTAGGTTTACTTTTGGGGTAGGCATAATCTTTTTGCAGATTCTTCTTGCGTGCTTTAAACTGTCCTCAAAGGTAGCAGGTCCTGCACAGACCACAATCCGAAGTTACTGCTTATGCTTGTAAAATTTTAGAAAACTTTTTAAATGCTTTTAGACTAGTTTGCTGTAACTGTCTAAAATCCCAAGAAGGTAAATCCCCCAATTTCTTCTTTGCCTTGTAGCATACCTCTGTGGATGGATACACGGAACCGCATGTCCAGCCTCTCAAATCAAGTAGCAGACAAAACGTCCCTCGATGTAGAAACTCAATTACATCTACCAATGAAGAGCACCCTCACATTGGGAATTATCGCTTACTGAAAACCATAGGGAAAGGAAACTTTGCCAAAGTGAAACTGGCAAGGCATGTTCTTACTGGAAGAGAGGTAAGGCTTTCAAAACCAAAAAACACTTTATATACTCTTGGACTGTCTTTATAAATATTTCTGCTGTTGTTCTTAGCTCAGTATTCAAAATACAAGAATAAAAGTGCAAGTTTTTATGTGTTTGTTGTTGTTGTTGTTTTGGTTTTTATCACCAAGTAAGATGCAAAGAGAATGTTTCAGGATAACCAGTTTCATTTATGTACCTGATGTACCTGAGGTTTTTCCCACTCATCAGAAGCTACAATGTAGCTTCTTGGTGAGGGAGATACAAAAGTTTGTGACAAAGCAGGATTTGGCTGGCTGTTTTATTCCGGGGTTGGGATGGGGTTCATTGATTCCCCAAGCATTTCCAAAACCAAAGGAAAACTATCAGTAGAAGCCCTTCTGGTTTTTGGAAGAAGTGGATTTGCACCAGACAGTTTAACATTGTTCTGTCTGCAATGCTGGCAGAAATATAAAATTGGCTTCTTATAGTTACCTTAAACAGCAAAGTCTTGAGCTGCTGCTGGCCCATTCTAATAAGTGAGAAATTTGACTTGATAAAATTTATGTTCAGATAGACAAAAAACTAGATATATACAGATTGCATGCACCTATATAGTGTGTGTGTATTTTTTTTTTTTCCAAGAGATATACAATATTTCTTAGGGCACAGCAAATAACCAGAGGGACAATATCTTATGTCTGTTGTATCTCTTATACAACAATATATTGTTGTCAAGCATTTTTCTGAATTTAATAATCTTTTTTTTTTAAGGTTGCTGTGAAAATAATAGATAAAACCCAACTAAATCCTACTAGTCTACAAAAGGTAAGAACATACCATGACATCTAAAATTCTGTGTTAGATTAATCTATTATCTTTTATTTCCTTGATTAAAAAAAAATCTTTCAGCCCTTTGCCTTCGTAAGCAAACTTCTTCATTGACTATGTATGACCTTAGGAGGTAGAGTCCCATCCTAGCTGTAATGTGCATCTGCACTTTGTTTTGAGAGCAGTTGCTCTATACAGTTTGTAACTAATAAATTTAGTGGCTAATTAAGTACACAAATAATTTGCATTCTAAATTAAGGTTCAACCCTCTAAAGAACTGTTTTTCTTGTTTTTTAATGAAATAATTGCTTTTTGTCGAGTTGTAAGGGTGCCAGTTTTAATAGCTTTAATGTGTTTTTTTTTCTGCTTTGATTTTATATTTTTTCAGTTTAAACAGTAAGTATTTACTAAGTCAAGGGAACTTTGACATTTATGCCTTGTATACAGAACTGAAGAAAAGGCTGAAGGTAGTGCAGGAGTTCTGATCTCTCCATTACACATTAGTGTCTGTAGTTAGAAATTCAGAAACCTTTATAGGTGTTGTGAGAAGTGTTTACAAAAGATGTGGCAGATCAGAGCATCTGATTTTGCCAAAACCCTGGTGTGTGGTGTTTTACTTTTGTCACTATCCCCACTCCACACACTTGCATGCACAGTTTATGTATGCATGTGTTTTGTTTTTGGCTGAGGAGCTAAAGAATTGTATTGGCCTAGGTGTACAGGTTGTGTTAAAAAATTGTGTCTTTTTTTGTTTACAAGATATTAGCTTGCTGTTGTCTTTAGGTATAGAATAAGAGGAGAGAGAATTTTTATTTTTACTGTTTTCTTCTCTCTGGCTGTTGTTGCATTTATTTTGTGACTTAGGTTATGGGCAGCTCAGAACAACTTTGACTGCTGTATTTTTTTTAAACCATCATTTCCCATGTGCTTTTTTGTTTCTCTTTGGATTCTTGAGGCTGTTGTTTAATGCAGCCTCCCATGAAGAATCTGCAAAAACCTTGTCATGCTGGAATTAACTCCGAGCTTTGGTTGAAGCAAATTTCTTTGCTGATGGTTATTGAGCCAGTGAAGAGGGGCCCATTGAGGCTGTGGTGACGGACTGTACTTTGAAAGTCCTCTGTTGCCATGTAGCTTGGTATTTCATGGTGAAAAACGGGTGAATTTGTCTATTAGTAGCAGGGCAAAAGATGTGTTTTGCTAGTGTTCTTTTTTCATTGCGTGACCTTTTAATTTTAACCTCCACATACATCCCTCTGGCTACTTTTTGTGCACCTTTACCTGGAAATGAACCTTGCATGGAAATCTGCAAAAATATTAATTGTAAAGTCCAGATATGATAACTTGGTATAAATTCATGAGACGGAGTTAGTGGAAAAGAAAAGTTCAACACGTGTCTTTGCCAAAAAAAGGAATATGTTTGAGCCATTACTTTTAAACGATACATTAATGCCCCGTACTTGATTTATGCTTTTTAAATTGTCAAGTTATTTCATTTGAATGGCAAAAAAAATCCAAAATAATATGAATTAATGGGTGCTCAATCAGCTGCATTTTAGTTTGCACCCTGTGCTAACCCTTGCTAGGGTTTGTGAAAACTCCAGTGCTTCAGCTTTTGGGTTGTAGGATGTGCTGCAGTTGAGCTGCCTTTTGAGCTTGTAGCTTGTGTGTTAGGATGGAGAAAATGAATATTCTTTGCAACTGAAATGAAGATTTAGTGTGTGTTTACTATAATACTCTTTTGATGCTTTTTTATTAACTGCTCCACAGAAAGACTGAAGTATGCAAGGTTAGGTTAAGCTTGCAAAACAACAAAGTAAGAAGTCATTAAAGAGGTGTGATGCAGCTAGTGCTTTCCTTTGAAAACAAAAAAAAAGTACAAACTTCCATGCAACTTAAAAAAATTAAAATTTTATCATAATTTCATTTATTTTTGACTTCCTCATTTTTGTGAAAACCATATACTTTGTGGCATTATAGGGATTTTTCACAAAGTTAAACTTTATGGAAAACTAAACATGCAAAACTTAATTCTGGGTTAACTGCTTTAATAATAAATAAGTTTTATTTCACAAAATATCCAGTAATTAGTAAAGAGTTATTCCAAGTATAAATGGAGTCTTTATAAACTACAAAAGATGCAGTCACACTGCACAAGTAATATTTTGTATTTATTCTAACTGGGCCATGTAGTAAGACAGTGACAGTGCTGTCCTTTGCTTGTTTGTGGCTGGGGAGCTGATAGCAAGAGAAGCTCTTTAAGATGCAGCTAGAAGAAACTTGCAGAGAAGTAAGGACTGAATCTGTTACTGTTTCCACAGTACCATCCTCTTCAATAGCTTTATTCCATGCAGCCACTGCATATGCTGGAAAATGTGCTCAGCTGCTGATATAAAATTTTCTACTCTAACATTTTGATTGTAACTTCCAGAAAACTCTTCTTGCTTTGAAACTTTAAATGTCTACTTTCAGTTCACCACATTTCTCCAAAAATGTTGAGTGGAACTGAATTTTGATTCTCTGAAAGCTTTTGAGTAAGCATAAGCACTGCCCTCGTGCCCTGTCAGGCAACTTGCACTTGCTAAAGTAAATTAGGGGTGGGAGGATGATTTGACATTTGGGTATACTTAGAACCGTTTTTCAGAGTTGTAGCTTCTGTTTGTATTTTGATGTCGATGTTATCATCATCATCAGGGTTTTACTCTGTGTTTTAAAGAAGCAGAAGATACTTTCAGCCTTCTAGCTTTTTGCATGGAAAGCTTGTATGTTCACTCAAGGAGGTTTGGGGGATAAGAAGGTGGGTTATTTTATTGCTTCTCCTAGATTTAGAACTCTTAGATGGATGTTTTTTTTTCAAGAGATAACGTTAGGAAATATCAAGCAGTAATAGTAGAATTGTTGTAATAAGAACAGACCATTTGTGATGATGGCAGGGAAAGACTGAAGTCAGTCAGTGTCGTAAAAAATGCCCTCCTTGAGTTCTGAACACTCTGAGCAGCTCTGTTGTGGCTGCAGCCTGCAGCGGCTGAAAGCCTAGAAATGTTGCATGGATAAGCATAACTTTTAGACTTTCAGTGAATTCATGACACACTTAACTAAGTATCATAGATTTGTAGAGATCTTGTGCTTTATGAATGACCTCGTGCCTTTCCCTTAGTATAAAATAAAGGATACCCAGACCTTGTCGGTTTTGCTTTGATAACTGCTGCTGGTATAAATAAGTAAAACAAGGCAAGGCCTTAGAGCTGTATCCATAGTGCTCTATTTTGTAAGCAGAAATATTTGAACGTGCAGTTGCTTGGAGGTACCAAGTGGGACTGCAGTTAGCCACAGGTATGAAAGCAAATTTGATTTGTCCTTAGCTGCTTTCCAGTCTTAAGTGGCATACCTTGTTAACAGATGTCATACGGACATTTGAATATTAGGAAAGAAGTAAGCTGACTTCCTGAATTTTAAATTCGACTTTTGCTTCAGAACCTCTCCCTCTTTAAGTAAGCAAATCCATCACAAATTGAGGATACTTGTTCCAATCTTCTGTTTTCTAATCACTGGGTATGCGGTCTGCTACATATTTAGTAAGCACCTGGTTAGGAGACAGAATTGGCTTTATTTGGTGGGATTTGTCTTGATAGCAACATACTGTATCAACTTAGCTTTTCACGTTGTTATGATTATAGCTTTTGCGAGGTGTAAGCATTTGACATCATATCTGGAATTTGTATGAAAATAGCTGTTGTCTTTTCTGCATGTCTGTTGTGTCAAACTATTTTCAGGCACTGACTTCACTAGCAGTGCACCTGGAATAGGTGATCCGTTCCTCTTATGCAGACTGCAGGTGGAGCAGAAGGTGCTTTTTTTCTTAATAGGTTTAGATATGAAATGGCATTTTCAGATTTCCCCTTTTTTTGGGTGCAGGGGGGATAAGGGGAGGTCAGCAGATTTCTTTGTATTTTATTTAAATGTATCACAAGCCTAAAATTTAGGCTCTTTGTGTCATTAAGAAAAAACGAACAAAAGTAAATGGGGGAGTTGGACTAGATGAGGTCCAAAAGTCCGTTCCAACCTCAACCATTCTGTGATATAGAACAATTTCACTATGTTACCTGGTAAAAGCTGTGCTTTTTGCAAGAATCCTTATGAATAATGTTTCATGACCTAGCAAAATACTCAAGTCCAAGTAATTCAAGGCAATTAAAAAGCCTTAATTGTCCAACAGATTTCTAGTTTGATTGTAATGATTTAAAATAGTAAATCTTAAATGCAGATATCAATTTGACAGCAAGTAGAAATGTCAGCAGTGAGGGAACAGAAGTTCATTTTCTCTCCAGTCTATACCTTGAAAAAGGGAAAATTCCCAAAGCAGGGATTGCGTTTTCAAGCCATGTTGTGCAAATTCTGCCAACTACCCTGACTGTCCTCAGCTAAAGCTCCTGAGGCCGTGATCTGTTTGTACTTGTGCAGGAACTTTTGGAATGGCAGCACTTTTGTTGAGGATGAAGTGCAGTCTTATACATGTGTGGCAGGGACAAAACAAAAAGTCAGAAGGCACTTTGACCTTTTGAGAGAATTGAAGTGGTGCCCAAGAAAATGTGGGTATGCCTGAATGCTGAAAGTGCTCTTTCTTATAGCACTAAGTGCCATATAATTGTCTAGCTTTACTAATGGCCACAGGAGAGCTAGTTCCTATATTCTGTCCAGATGTATACAAAATTAATAAGCTTGTCTTAGCAGGAAATAATTATGTTATTGTTGCTTTAATAAATCTCTACTGTGATATTTCTCTGTATACAAAAGTACCATTGAGGGGCCTAGTGGATTTTACTTAGAGAAATCTCCGTTTGTGAATATGTAGCTACTGACACAAATAGTGTTAATGGCCAGAATACCTATATTTTTCTCTCTCCTCTTCTGTAAGTTTTAATACTAAAGGAATGCAGATGTCATTCCATCTGTGTGTGTTTGTTTTCTTGGGGTTTTGTGTGTGTGTATGTGTGTGTGTAGACGTGTCACCTAAGGCAATTCCTCCTGCTTAGGCCTTATCCAGTTTTTGCTCTGGGCACACATGAACAGATTTTGACCTGCACAAAGTGATTCAGTGGGAGAGAAGAGCCCCAAAACCACCCCCACGCCAGGAACATTTTCCCCAAGGCCTTACTGCAACCTCAGTTGGGTTCTTTAGAACTTACCTTCCTTTTAGAAAGTGAAGGCTGTGAACTTCCCCTCTTGACATACATGACACACATACATGACTACTAGGACTATGCACCTGCTCTGCTCTTGTATGATAATAGTGATTCAGTATTCTACTCAGCAGGATATATAATACAAGATCTAGGGTTTTTTTTTTGTTTGTTTGTTTGTTTGTTTTTAAGGCATTTATATAGAATAAACTTAGACCCATATTTTGATTCCTGGTGGTGTCTGAATAATACTCTTCAGAGATGTTAAAAGTAATGGTTTAATTCATATAGTGAACTATCAGGCTAAAAGTCAGTAATGTTATGTTTAAGGAAAATAGACATTTTTGTCTGCTTAAAAAGTCATTTCCTTTTTGGAAGAAAAAAATATGCTTATTATGTGGAACTTGTGAAATCAATTCTTCTTCAATTATTCTTGTCACTGTGAAATCAATTCCAATCTTAAACCAATTAGTAAAATTCTAAACACAGGGGGAATTTTGAATAGAGCAATATACATAAGTTTTAGGAAATGATTACATACTTCAAATTACATATAAAATTGTATTTCTTAATGGTTTCTTTTTCTAGATTTGAAATGCTTTTTATTTATAGAAATCTAATATTTTAATCCTGCTTCTGAAGGAAAGTGCTCATTACACTAGTTTTTGTCTTAATGTTAATACTGCTAAGTTTATGAAGGATCTTTTTGATCTTCCAGTTTGAGTTAGTTTTGCACTTCCCTGTATCTGCTTAAAGCTATTCTGAAGATATCATGCTGTATGATCAGTTGGTTCTCATTTGTGTAACTTCTGACTAATCGATACTCACTTTCCTGACAAACCTTCTTGTGCAACAAAATACAGCAGTAATGGCAAATTTTCCATGGCATACCTGACTGTATGGGCAGACAAATGTATTTGTTAATATTAATTCTAGCACATAGTATTAACATTAATTCTAGCACATAGTGTTTTATGCCTGTGTATTACATCTTGGGCATGATATAATGTGGCTTTCCCAGGGAAGTCTTTTTATAGTTTTTATTTCCTTCTGAAACTGATTTAATGGCAATATAAGGGCAAACAGTTAGTAAACTAGCTTGAAATGCTTAAATAATGTAAATATTGACCTACAAGACTATTGCTTGCTCAAAACCTGAATTACAAAAATGAGCTGTCCTGTTGCCTTATCTGTAGAATAAATGCAGAATTTTAGAAATATGTTATGATTAAATGATGCAAATGGAGTGAAAAATCAGTGTTTGCAGTAGCAACAGCGATGCACTTTGGTGTCAAGTGAGATTTCTCTTACAGGAGGACTGTAGGCCAAATGGGATGTTTTCCAAATGGCTAAACATGCTGAAGCCAATGAGCTTTCCTTGCATTTCAGCATCCTTCTTGAGCTCCAGCTGAAATATGGGACTGTGGAGTGTCCAGCAGTACTGAATGCTTTTGGCAATGGGGATATGTTGTTCACCAAAGTCCAAAAATCCCCTGCAAGCTTAGTGGTATTGCTGGCCTGGAGTATAGACTAACAGAACTATATAAGCGCTTTAGATTTGCCTTGTTCCCTTTGAGCTCTAGGGTTAGTCTTGCCTCACTTATTTACTTATTTGATTCAATCATGAATGCTAGAAATGTGAGGATTTTTCAATGTAATATCTAGTTTCATCTTTTCTTTTTAAAAAAAGGCACGAAAAGTATATTCTTAAGACTATAACTTTGTCCAGTGTCCAATTACTTTAAATTATATGACCAGGATCATATAGCAGATACTTATCAATGCCAGAACTGCAGACCTTTACTGGGGAGAAGTGTCATTTGTTATCCAATGTAAGTTTTTTTTAGTTTTGGGAAATGTGAGTTGTTCTACCTCATTTCTATGGGGGCGTTAGGATTTCTGGTATCTGTTCTATTTTTTAAATTGATGTATTAGATTATTTTCCCACACACACCAGTTCTGAACCTTGTACCCCCAGTTACCAGTGGCCAAAAACATCAGGGAGAAGAGATAGCAAGAGATTCAAACAATAACTTGTTTGAATACTCCAGGGGCTGTGGTCAGAGACTCCTAAAACTTGTTACTCCACAAAGAAAATAAAATTTACCAGAATCTGTTTGTCCAAACCTTGTAAAATTAGTCTATTTTTGATATGTAGTTGATACGGTCTTTGCTGTTATCAGGTTAAGCTACTATTACAGGTTAAGTTAAGGTAATTAAGTTACTGTTTTTACTATATAATGTATAGGATGCAGATTACGTTATCTAGAGTTCACAGTGTTATATTTATCTACCCATTTGAATATAATATGTTCATATTTGTGATTTATGCTATTCCTTTTCCCCTTACAAAGTAACTTTTGCTCAGCGAACACACTTTAAAAATTTGTTTTGCTTCCTTCACAGTTGTTTCGAGAAGTACGAATAATGAAGATACTGAATCATCCCAATATTGGTAGGAGTCCTACATTTCTGCAAACTTTTAAACTGTTGGCATTATACCCTCTGGCTTTATTTTGAATGTGCACTGCAGCTATGCTTCTGTTAAACACTTTAGAGAGGACAGTAAGCATTCAATAAACACTTCGTTTTTACTGTCTAAAGTAGCTTGTGGACACTGCTTGCAATAAAGAATTTTGCTCTTAGGGGTTAATGTGTTCAGTCAAGGAAAGCAGCAACACTAAATAAAAGGTGATGAGCGCTGTATGGTCATTTGAGGACTAGGTTTCCTTTTTTTACATTAAGAATTACTCTGAGGCCAAAAATCAATAGTTTCTTAGGTGAAGCTAGCAAAACTCCCATTAGCTCAGTCTCGGAAAGACTCCTTCAAACTGCTGTTTCCAGACAATTAGAATTACAAAGCATGTAATTTTCCCTTTCTGCTTTAGTTCTTTCCCCTACCCCACAGCTTCAGGGCCTTACTTTGTGATGACAATTCTTCTGGCTGAGGAGGGCTGGACAGTCTTGTTCCAGAGACACTTAATGTTCCTGAATCGGCCAGAGGGCTTGTTGCATACAAGGTATGGATGAGGCATACGAGTAGCTACATGCCAGGCACTCTCCTTTTATCCCTTAAACTGTTTGTTGCTTTTCCAGCATTCTTAGCTTCTGCCCTTGTTGTTTTTTGGGGGGTGATAGGGGTGGTTTTAAGTGAGAGTGGCAACTTTTGTAATGGAAGGTCTTTCAGTCTCTAACAGTTATGGTATCCACTCATTTTATAGTTGGTCAGTTCCTCAATTTTCTCACCTGAAACGGTGTACTAGAGAAAGAGAGGAGGTCTGTATGATCTTAAGGAAGTCTGTGTCAAATTAAGCACTAATTTCAGCATGAACTTGTTTGTAGTGTGCATAAACTCTGAGAGAACTGTACATTAATATGCTTTATTATCAACTGTGATTTAGAAATTAATTTGCCCTTTTTCTCCCTTCAAAAGAACTCTAACCTAAAAGATATCAAGCTTTCTCATGATTGCTGTCATTGCTGGCAATACGTTATGCTCACTTTATGAATAAGGCTTTTTATTTGTGCTGTGCTTTTGCTGCCTGCTGCAATCCTTTTCTCGTTCACTTTTCTTGCAGTAAAATTATTTGAAGTTATTGAAACTGAAAAGACATTGTATTTGGTAATGGAATATGCCAGTGGAGGTAAGTGCATTCTTCATTTTCCTTTAAGGGTAAACTGAAGTATGGAAAAAAAGATTTGGTTGCATGCCTGGGAACAGCTGAAAAATGGGAGGATTTTATGGTTAATGGGCCATTCCAGTTTGGCTTTTACAAGGATTCAAACCAAATTCTCTGGACAGACTTTTTCTGTCCCTCACATAATGTTTTCTGAAGTAACCTATTTGGCTTGGGCTTAAGGATAGGATAGCTGTGATTGTGACATTTATAACTGAAGGCTCAGGAATTCATCTGGCGCCAATTCTGGGAAAAACTCTACTGTGTGTCTGCTGCACTTAGGCAAATGCGAGCCCCTCTTTCTATCTTGAACATGTTTGTGAAAGCACTTCAAGGCGTAGAAGTGAGGGATTTGGGAAGGATTGTCAGCAGAACCATAAAAATAATTACTGGTAGTGGGAGGTTGCTCCAAGAAGCTACTTATTGTCTGGATGGGAAATACTGAGCACCTGAGGGGAGCTTGGCACAGGGCTACTGTCGGGGTAGGAAGGGCTGTTAGGGTAGTGCAGAGGGGAGGGGCTGAAAGGCATCTGAGCCGCTTCATTAAAAAAGTCCATATCATTAAATGAAACTGATAGAGATAGACTGAAAATGTGTAGGAAGCTGTCTATTCTGCAGTGTATTATACATACAAAATTATAATCACCATTCATTCCTTTTTTTTTTTTTTCCCCTCAGTGTTCTTAAAATAAGGTTATAAAGAGCCATTGAATAAGACTTAGAATGAAGGGCTTAGTTCTTACGTATCATGACTAATTATATGCCTGAAAAGAAATAGTAAGCAGTAAAAAGACATATAGGAAGCAGTAAAAAGACATTTTTTCTGGACTGCTTCCATTACTCTCCTTTTTGAGAACAGGAAAACTTGTTTTCAAGTAATACTTGCTTGTAATTGACAGACAGAGATAAAACCTTGGACGGTAGGACTGATGATTTATCACTTTCTGCTGCAGGAGAAGTGTTTGACTATCTAGTTGCACATGGAAGAATGAAAGAGAAAGAGGCTCGTGCAAAATTCAGGCAGGTGTGTAATATTTACTCTTGTTTCTATATATGTGACATTTCATATGCACTTGAGTGTGCACACACTTTAAATAAAACTTTAATTGTTGTGATATTTATTAAAGCTGGAGCACGGAAAAAAATCCCTGAAGATTTTCCTAAGAATTACCCCAAAATAGTAATGAACTTGTTTAAATTCTTTTTTAGTGGATTTTATTAGGAGCCTTTTTTTGTGTGTGACCATGACTCACTTTAGGTTTCAAATGTTTTTAATATTACAGAATTTAAACAGATGTTCTGTCTGGAGGTGTTGGTATGATTACATGCATATTGCTGTATGATATCACAATGTTTTGTGTGAAGGGCACTTTGTAACAGATTTTTATCTCCTTATTAAGAATTTTCTCATCTTAATCTTTTTCCTATCCTGCTTTTAATTGCTGTTTCAGACTAGTATTTTGTTTATACTTATGAAAAATGTAAATGTGAAAAGGTATATTGAAATGATCTATTACGCATTCTAATATTTTAGAGAATCAAGTCTGAAATGGCCCATTTGGAAAAAAAATCATTTCCTCTTATAGTGTTTGCTATTGGATGATCTACATTTAAAATAGGATGTTATTTTATCAGTATGTTGAACTATGGGCTATGTAGTTAATAATGTTTTGCATTTATAGTCAACTTTTTACTGAGAATTAAAATGCAGATATATCAGTGATGTGTTTTATGTGCTTATAAGTCCTTGGGGGGGCGGAAATAAAATGCCAAAGAGCTACCAATTCTTATGCATCTAGGCTTTTAGGATATCAGCTTTTTTATATAGTCTAACACTCTTGAATCATATCAGGAGACAAAAGTACTAAATGATATGTGCAAACCAATATTGTGACTCAGTTAAGTATAATACGGATCATCTTGTTTTTTCAGATTGTATCTGCTGTGCAATACTGTCACCAGAAATGCATAGTTCATCGTGATCTTAAGGTAGGCTATTACTTTTTTGTATTTATTTTACTAATTGACATTGTAGACTCAATTTCATACTGTCTACTGCACGTCACCAAGACTCTGAATGCCTCAATCATGTAAATGAAATAGCACTTATATTTTACTCTCAAATTTCTGAATCTCAGAAATAATGTGGTTTTACATGTTGGAACACGGGAGAGACAAGAATAGAACATGTGCTACTTTCATCCTAGTTTTGGCTTTAAGATAAAGAAATGCTCTCCAAAGAATTATATCTGTTGGCATGCAAGTACCTACGTACTGAAGCTACAGAGGTTCAATGATAGCAGTCAGCAGAGTTTAATTAAAATAATTTCAATTTAAAAAAAATGTAAAGCAAAATACATAAAGCATTCCATTCTTAATGTTCATAAGAAATATTTGGGTTTTTTAATGTGTTTTTAACTTATACCTTAGTGATTTATACTTTTAGTGTGTAATTTGGGCAGAAGAGAGAAACTGAAGGTGAACAAATGAGACTAAGGATTTTTGCTTGTTTGATGTTTTGGCTGCTTTCCAGTAGCAGAGCTATGGAATGGTAGTTGCAGAGTAATTCTTCAGCCTAACATTGTCCTTGTGCCAGACACAGATATCATTGACTTGCATAGAAGATCCTCATCCACTTACTTTGATGTCCATACGGCTAAAAGAAAATATTGATGTACATTTATTTGCAGAGCGGACAGGCGCTTCTCTGCACAGCTCATGGGACTGTCCACAACTGCTCTGCAGCACTCGCACAAGTTCCCTTTCACCATCTGCTGCAAGCTCCCTGCTGCTTATCCCCATCCCTCTTGCAGCAGGAGGAGGCTCCCAAATGATTCTTTGTTTGCTCTTCTCTCTCCTGCTCTTGGAGGGAGCTATGCTAGACATGCTTGAAACATTTGGTGTTAAGCGTGATTGAGAGCCAGGCACTGTTGCCAATGGAAAATTCATTACTCGAAGAAAGAAAAAAGGGCTAAACTTCTGGTTTTGAGGATGTGTTCTCACTTCCTCTCTCTTTTCCAAGCATGGTGTGTCATCCCTGTCTCGCTTTAAACTCTCCTCATGGAGCTGGAGGAAGGGAAGAGGCAACTATAAAGTTGCATCTCTACTCACATCTGCTCTCCCTTTTATCCATGTTACAAGCCTAATCAATTTTCATTAGCAGCACCTGAAGGCAGAGGTCTAGGGCTGCATTGGAGATTTGATAAGCCTGCTTGTTTTCAGCAGTAGGAAGGGTAGACTCCGTGAGGTGCAAGTTATTTCCCAGTCAGCTAGGAAGAAGCATAAAAAAAGTGTGGAAGCTTGTCCAAACTTCCAGAAATAGCAGAGCAGATTCCAACATGTTTTGGTACTGCTATGCACATAACCTACTGTACCTCTTGAGTGACTGTTTATGCCTTTGTCTTTTCTGAATGTGTAGATTGGGTTGTTTGCTGTGCAGAAAAGCTGGGATTTCATGTTAAATTCTTTCAAGTCAGAAACCTAAAAGCATGGGGTGCTTGGGTAATGCAGTACGGTTGAACTAGGAGGGTTATTGTCATTGCAGAGCAGCTGCACAAATAGTGATGTTTTTTACCACAAGGAAAATGAAGTCTTTGTGCAATAATGTAGAAGGCTGTCAAATCTGGAAACTATCTCTGTGAGATGGTCTGCGGTCATATCAGCTGGAACCAGCTGAGATTACAGGTCATGAATTGGGAAAATAAAACATTTTTCAGCATAGTTGGCTCGTAAACAGGTGCTAGATTTTACTTCTGACTGAGGTTAAATTGCGTTTTCCCAACTGTTGTCTTGATACACCGCTTGTAAATTGTTTCTGTTTATAGTCATTGAATGGAAGTGAAATTATTAAAGACAACGAAAAAGGAGCGTTAGTCATACTGTACTCCCTTTGTCAGTGACCAGTGCATTGTGTGCCTTTCCGATCCTGAAATAGGAGACTTGTTTTTGAATCCTTGACGGGAAGAAAGGGCAGAGTTGTGTATCTGCTTCAGACAGGTTCAATTTTAAGTGCAGCATTCAGCAAGATCTGTCCATTTGTGCTGTAAAAACTGATGTTTGGCAACTGCCTGGAACTATCCATGCCAGCAAATCAGCAGCCTGGGCCCAGTCAAATGAGAAGATGTGGCCTGGTTCAGCCTCACTCATTGCATAGCATCTTCCATTTTGAGAAATGCACAGTAATTTTCTTCAGTAATGTAATTATATTTCTCTAGCCTCACTATTTTTTGATCTACCCGTGATGTTAACAGTAAAATGCTGTTCACTGACTGCAGGGTCTTTAACACTTGCATCTATGTTTGCATAAGATATTGCATTCACATGCTGATGGCTGCACAGACATTAATATTTATATATATTTTTTGCATTGTATATGAAAGAAGTGTAATTGAGAGTATATCCATTGGTTATTGTTGAAGCAAACTCTTAATGATAAAAGGGAGAGGATTTTTTGGCCCAGGATGCTAAGATATCACGCACAACCTGAAGTGTTTCATCTTGAAAGCAGAAGAGATTTACTTTTAAAGTTTTAAATCTCTTTTTAACCTCTGCTCTACCAAAACCGTAGAGGTTGGGGTTAGATTTATGCTCCTTAGCATCAGAAATTGCTGACAATTGCTGACAGGCAGAAACATGTCAGATGCTGAACCTATTATTCTGAGATGTCGAGATACTTGGTCTGAATCTGAGCTTTCCACGTCATTTTGTCTAGGGGGAAAAAAATAATCTTAATAGTATGTTCACCATTCGGCTTTCAAATCTACTTAGCTAATTAACACCTCTGTTTTCCTAGGTAAATATAGCCAATTTTCAATCTTTGCAGTGGATTCAGAGGAATTAGTTCCTAGTGTTCTGCAAGAAATACACTGCTGGCTAACTAAATCAGAAGAAAAAATTCAGCTCACTGATAAGTGATATACTGCAGTATTAATCTTTTTCTGATAAAAGAATTGTTCTTTTATTTTTCTCTTAGGCAGAAAACCTTCTACTTGATTCAGATATGAACATTAAAATTGCGGACTTTGGCTTTAGCAATGAATTTACAGTTGGTAATAAACTGGACACGTTTTGTGGAAGCCCACCTTATGCTGCTCCTGAACTTTTCCAAGGAAAGAAATACGATGGTCCTGAAGTGGATGTATGGAGTCTCGGGGTCATTCTGTACACGCTAGTGAGTGGATCGTTGCCATTTGATGGTCAGAATCTAAAGGTACAGTTAAAATATGAAAGCTTGGCTTTTTACTTTCTCTACATCTTCTGTGTCATTAGTAAATTCACCTTTTAAAACTTTATTCTAAAGGAACTGAGAGAGCGAGTCCTGAGGGGGAAGTACCGTATTCCGTTCTATATGTCCACTGACTGTGAAAATCTACTTAAGAAGCTACTAGTACTGAACCCCATAAAACGGGGTAGCTTGGAAGTAAGTATTTTGATGTTCAAAAAGAGCTTTTTCAGATTAAGAATGAAGAAAATCCAATAGACACTTAAGATTTGTTTATTTTTCATATGTACTTTATTTTTGTCTTAGGGGCCCAAAAGTCTTAAGAAGAAACAAGGAAGCATCACAGAAACAGTGCAGTTTGAATATAGAAGGTGTTACACCTGAAAGACTGACTTTAATTTGAACTAACCAAAGTCTGTCATTTAAGAGCATTTCAAAGTGCAAACAGCTCGTGCTTGGAGCTAATTGAAACATGTCGAAAGAGAACAAGACTGTAAATATCTTGTGCTTGGAGTTTTTTGGAGAAGCAGAAGCCAAAGCAGGCAGCACTGTAAACACTTGCAATTTCCAGCATGACTTCTTAAAAAGGGTAGATAGAAGAGAAATTAGGAAACGGGAGTTTTTGCCATAATATGAATAAATGCTGAGAGTTCTTTGAATGATGATAAGCTAATAATCATTAGTGATCTTCTTAGTCCTCTCTTTTCCGGCAATATTTTTCTTGAATAGCTGGAAAATTAACATATAAAACACCTTCTGTGCCCATTAGCTAAAATCTGTGGGTGTAGAAGAGTATTTGAGAGAATCTGTGCATGATTTGTGTCTGAGAAGTTTAGTGTTTTAAAGGAGTGGTTTTACTTAAGTTTGCTGCATTGGTGTGTACTTACTGGATACTTCTGGAGCTGATGCTTGATAAGTATTTTTTTGTACAAAATTCATTCTAAATGTCTTTTCTATTTTTGTGATTCTTTAACAGAGTGACTTGTAAAAATAAAGCCTGCTTACCATTCGAAATAGAAGTGCAGCAGATGATAAATAGAATGGTTTTGGAGATAATGCCTGTGTGAATTAATCACCAGTGACCTCTCTTTCATCTTTCTGTACATACTTGTGCAGCAAGGGGATGGTGTTCTAGGGAATAAATCCCAGTTAAGCAGCTTTTCACTTGGGGAGTGACTGAGGCTTCCTGGCACGGATGCTACCTGTGCAGGAAGGCATGCCTGTACTGAGCCTGCATGCAGCTGCTTTCAAGTTGGTAACTCTTCTGTTATAAATAGCTTTGACTTGAAGAAGATTGTGCTGAAAAAAGCAGAGAATAGGCTTTGCTACTTCTGCTAATATTCCTTAATTATATCTATTATTTTCTAGGGGATATAGTGGTAAGACCTGAGTCATTGCAGTGCGGTAAAAGCCCTTCTGCTTTTTGGACTTTTTTTTTTTTTTTTTTTTCTTACTTTTTCTTTCCAGTGTCATGTTTCAGTTTTTACAAAGTAGGCTTTCCTTTTATCAAACTTTTCTCTAGAGTTTCTGCATTTTCTCTTCAAATCTGATTTCAAATCCAGTGCAAACACATTTATTAGAAGCTTTCTGAAAGTGGAAAGACAAAGTTGTCGTTCCTGGGGAGGATTTTTGTTTGTGCTTTGTCTTATAGTTATTTGCTCAGTCCCAGCCATCCGCAGCGCTCCGTTCCATGCATGTTTTTCCCAGGCCATGCCATAAGGTGCTTGGCAGGGATGTCAGCATCCCAGCCGAGCCTCGCGCACAGCCAGAGCCCTGTGCTGTGCTTGGCCATTCTGCTGGTGAGAATGGGGTAAACTTTTACATCCTGGCTTGCTTAGACGTTTTCATAATTACTATCAAGAGAAAACACTTTAGAAGCAGATAGTGTTATGAAACAGTGAATCTTTGCAGGAAGGGATGGGGAAAAGTACAGCAACAGAGAATGTGGAACTCTCGTCACTGACACAATTTTGAGCAATTTCTCTAACTTCCTCCCTTCTTTGAAACATAACAGTGTGAAATTCCAGCAGAGCACATTTATGCCTACAAAAAGAATAATGAAGCAATTCTTTTTTTTTGAGGTAAAACAACTCCTGAGCCAGGTCCTTTTTTTAAAATAGCTTTCCTGCAAGAAATTTCAAAAATTATATCTAGCTGGTTGTGATACAGTTTGAGTTGTCAGATGTTTAAATATCCTGACCAAGAGTGCTGTTATGTAATCAGTTGACCAAAAGCCAAGTTGCATTTACACAGATGTAATACTGACATTGAAACTGGATCACTTGGGGTGTTTCAAAATGCTTCATTGCAAGAGGCTGTTTTAAATATTGCACAATCCCTCAGTGTGCCTGTGAGATCATGTATTTGAAAGACAGAAGATAACAAATTTAGATATTTAACAGATGGAAACCTGGAGTAGCTTGCATTGAACTCTAGATCCACATACTGAAGAGAAAAGCAATGGGAGAATTGTTGTTTTTCTTTATTTCTTGAAGGAGGATCAAGAAAGAGAAATGGGGATTTAAGCAGGGTGTTTCCTGTCATCCGAAAACCCCATTCTGTCTTCACTTTAAATTTAGTTGTGTTAATTTAGTGTGTTGGAAGGATTGCAATTGCAGACACTCTTTCTGAGGTGGTACCATGTTACTAACAGGCTGCAAGTAAATAACCAGAGCCTGTTTCTGCTGGGTGCTGGAGCCGCAATAGAGCAACGTGGATCCACAACCCTCCTTGCCTCTAGAAACTGCTGCCTGTCAGAAATCAGTTTAGTGGTAGAACTCTGAATATATCTTTAAGTCTTGTCAGCGAAATGTTAACTGGCATTAACAATGTTTTGCATCATGTTTATAAGGAAGTGGCTATGGAGGTCTGCAGTTTGGCAGCAGGACTGCATACAATGTGTTTGGTTAAATCGATGGGAAACCGAGCTTTTGCTCTATATGGGAGAACTTAATTCAGTGTTTGAGCAGTGCATTTGGAGCTTGTAGGAACCTTGGCTTGTTTCTCTCTTCTGTCGGGCAAGTGTTAGCATCTGTCCCCCAGGAGACACGTAGCCTGCTTGGTACTGTGGGAGGAAACTTTTTTTAGCTGTTTTAAAAATAAGTGGTGCTTGTGGAGAGGTGGTGGTGGTGGTTAGAGATTCCAGCTGATCCATCTTGCAGGAGTGTAGGCGATCTAGGCTGCAGCAGGAGGAAATTTTCCTAAGATATAAATGTGAAATCTTTAAATATCTGCATGTCGTAGAGTTAAAGGTGTTTTCCTCTTCCAGTTGAAATGTGAATGTGTGGCTCTCATGCAAGAGGATCCACAGGAAAAAAAAAATGAATAGTTGGGATCAAGGTCTAGATAGTAGATAACAGGCACATTTCTGAAATACTTCTCTTGTTTCTAAACACTTACTGTTATTTTAGGGAAATAATTTATTAGAATTTACTTTATTAGAATTGTGGTAGCATTTAGATACCTTAAGATTAGGGCATGAGTGTCAAACACTCAGCAGGACAGGATTAAGAGGCTAGTGGGAGGGCATCAAGTGAGAGAATTGTTTGTGCGAAGTGCTGTTTTTTAATAATTTTTCAAGTATTTTTAGCTGGTTCCTTGTAAAAGGTAAATGGAAAGCATGGAGAATTAGTTAATGGAAGCAGAAAAAAATATGGCAGATGAAAGAGCAAGTAAAAGATGGTGTGGGAAAAAGAAGAGAGGGAAGGAACAACATTCAGATTAATAATAATATTAAGCAGTTTTGTGTCCCAGACCACCCAGCACAAATTTAATCAGGTAGGTAAATGGCAGCTTGCACTAAGACTTCCTTGTTTTCTTAGCAAATTATGAAGGATCGGTGGATGAATGTTGGCCACGAAGAAGAAGAATTAAAGCCATACACTGAGCCTGAACCAGACTTTAATGACACCAAGAGAATAGGTAAGATAAGAATGATGCATTTGTTGTACATAGACGATTTTATCTTGCAAGTCAAACCAAATTTTTTTAATAAAAAATGAAATACAAGATGACCATACAAGTAAAATGTTTTCTTTTGATTTAAATGAGAAATTACATTACAAAGCCCTCATTATAACTGCTGCTGTGATTTCACTAAGCTGACGTGACTGAAAGTGCAGCAAAGGATGACTAAGGTTACAGCATTGAGCGCGCAGAAGGAAACAAATTTTATTATGAGGGTAACAATTTTTTATCTGCCTTGAGCAAAGATACTGTAGTGTCCCTGTAGCTACTCATAGTTTCTGTTTGCCAGTGTTTTATGTGCTTATTGAATTACATGTAATAGATGCTGAGAGTGGTCAGAAGGGTGGCAGCGGTGAAAACAGGGAGTTGTTTGGTTTTGCACAGCAAAGATGATGCTAATTCTTTCGTATTTCCACATTTATGTTTCAAGTCTTGTTTTGTTTTCAGTGTTCTTAGATTTTCAGTCATACCAAATACATATTCTGCTAATGCATCTGCCTCTCTTTTTAGACATAATGGTCACTATGGGATTTTCGAGAGAAGAAATTCATGAATCTTTAGTAAACCAAAAGTATGATGAGGTTATGGCTACTTACCTGCTTCTAGGCAGAAAACCACCTGAGGTAAGTGCTATCTAATTTACAACTACTGATCTACTGGGTTGAATATTCTGTACAGTTTTTATTAATTATTTTGTAAAATTAAAAAAAAAAAAGAAATTTGGAATTGATAATTTAGTTAGGACTTTCCTTTTTTAATCTTCTGGGGTATCTTGTTAGTTTCGTATGAAGGAATAGATTGGATGTAGCATCTTGATGTTTGCTAGCAAATATGTTGAACTGCTTATTAAAAAAGCTAGGTCGTAATCTAAAATGGTATGACTTGTAAGAGCTGAGTCTTCTTCCTGTCAGATTTATAGTTAAATCTGAATTAGGTAAAAATGGAATTAGAGTAAAAATGTAACTAGAGCAATTATTCTTCCAAATACTAAGCTGTGACATCCTTTCTGGCTTTCTCATTCACGAACCCATCCTTTCTCACTCATATACGATATTATATTTTATTATATATTAAATAAATGCATCATGATCATTAGTAAATTTGTGATATAAAGTCTTTCAGCTCTCCTGGAACTGGAAGGATCTACAGGTCTTTCAGGGCTATGGGGTTTTTCAAGGAATCAAGGCAGTGCTGTCCTTGTGAAGGGGCTTTATTTTCCTGCTACTTCATGAGGTTTTCTTGGTTTCTGAGAGGGCGTAGCTCAGATATGAGCATCTTCTGGTGCACTTCTCCACAACCTCTCTCTTGTGGAGAAAGAACCTCAGAATTCTCCGGTGACTGCATAGCGTGGAGGCAACCTGTTTGAAATAGTTTTGACTCGGACTACTTGGAAGCAGTAGTTTGCCTCTTACATTGCCTTTACTTACCGTGCCTGCTGCTTATCCTATGAGTGCAAAGCCAAAGACCTGGTTGCATGTCTTCCAAAAAAATTTTGAAGGCTGTAAAGTGTCCTTGAATCATTGGTGTCTGCTTTTCTAGCCTCTCTGACTTGGGTTCCAGGTTAATCTGATGCATTTTGGAATTGTTCTGATGCTAGAAATGTTCCTTAAGCTTAAAGAAATTAAGTGTTGCTATAAAATTATTCTTTGGCTTGAGTTTTAAATAACTAATGCTAATGTTTTTTAAAAAACGTATCTTTTGTTATTGTCAAGATTCTTCTAACTTTAATTTGAGTGCTCATTATCTTTTTCTTAGTTTTACAATTTAAAGTTTTTAAAATGCTTTTGATTGAACTTCTTCCCTGTATTGTGTCATAAAAGCACCAGTAATGTTGCATTTTGCTTAGGCTTTCAAAATGTTCTCCTCGCAGTTTGAAGGGAGTGAGTCCTTGTCCAGCAGCAACCTGAGTCAAAGGTCTCGGCCGAGCAGCGACCTCAATAACAGCTCTGTGCAGTCCCCGGCGCACCTGAAGGTGCAGCGGAGCATATCCACTAACCAGAAGCAGCGGCGGTTCAGTGATCACGGTGGGGATGACATTCCAACAAGTAAAGTAATATAACCAGTTTGAGTCTGAATGTGCAGTGTTTTGTGAACCTGCCTGTGCACTGCTCTGTGCATTTGTTGTGCATCTCATCACGCTCTGCTGCGGTGCTTTTATCTGTATGAACTCTTCTGTGGTAAATAAGGGCCAGTTCCATACATGATATTAAGCTTTTGGATTTCTTACATGTTGACTAGGAGATTTAGGATGTTCCCTGCATAGGAGGTAGTGGTGAAGTCCTGGTCCAAATAAACTCAAAGGCTGTGTTTATACGTAGAGTTAGAGTTGGGGTCAAACAGTTGATTTCCTGGAGATTGCAATTTTGCCAAGTGTTCAGCAAGCATTCGCAGGTGAAAGTGGGTACATCAAAAAGTACATAATTTTAAAAACCTTTTTGTCTCTCAAAAAGAACTGTCCTATTATTAGAAGTCTTTTAAATTTTGACCTCTCTCTCTGTCTAGGTTCCGATTCTTTCTAATTTCTTTTCCCCAGTACTTCTCTCCCTTGGTGTTAGTATGTTTTCTCTGCCTTCCCTCCCTCCCCCTGCAATGTCTTGGTTTTTTTTGGAGGAGGAAGGGAAGGTCTCTCCTGATGCGCTGAGGAGATTTTAATAAAGATGTGTACTAAAAGAAAAATGATACTCTCTAATTGCTGTCCTTTTTTTTTTTTTTAATATAACACAGATTT
Source organism: Crypturellus tataupa (assembly GCA_034781795.1). NCBI lineage: Eukaryota > Metazoa > Chordata > Aves > Tinamiformes > Tinamidae > Crypturellus > Crypturellus tataupa. Next base: position 481,519 of record JAWLRI010000199.1, on the reverse strand, counting down.
CATGGTTTTAAAATGAGAATTAACAAGCTGCTTTAAGTTTTACATATTGATATGAAATGGAAACTAATTCTGAACTGCAGATTGGGAATGAAGAGAGATGGGGTAAAAAACAGAATGTCTCTGCTGAATTTAATGGGTTGGTATGTGAGCCAAGTTTGCAGTGGTGGCTGTGCAGGTGCTATTTTTTTTTTTTTTTTTTGTTCAGGAAATCATACTTAGAGAGTTTTGACCAAGGAAAATGCAGTGGTTATTTTTAGTAGCATTAATATTGTTTTTACTTAACAGTGGGGCCATCAATTCCTCCTGCTGTGTCATACACGAAAAGGGCTCAGGCGAATAGCGTGGAAAGTGAGCAGAAAGAGGACTGGGACAAGGATGCGTCACGCAAACACGGCAGCACTACAGTGGGATCCAAAGGAGAGATGGCTGCAAGCCCACTTGTGGGTCCAGAAAGAAAGAAGTCAACTACAGTTCCAAGTGTGAGTGCGTGTGTGTGCTTTGGTTATATTTATTTCCCCTATTTAAAGACAATCTGATGCATGAGGTTACTGTAGGCATCCTGGTTACTGAATAAGCCACTAGGACTTATTTCTGGTAACTCTTACTGGCAGACAGAAATAGGCTGTATTTTAAAATAAATTGTTCTCTTCCGACCAACCTTACTTTTTCTAACACTACTCTAACTGTAAGCACAAGAATGTCTGCACTCAGGAAAACTGAAGCTCCAGAACTGAAGACCAGAGGCAATGTAGAGTGCTCTTTGCTTAGTTTGTCAATGCTTGTGTATCCAGAAGCAAGCGAGGGGGCCTTCCTGAATAGAAGACTTCATCTGAATGATTCTTTCTAATATCTCTCATGAACTTTTTCTATGTGAATCTGTCTGTTTAACCTTTTTGAAAACACAGAGCAGAAATGCAAACCATTCAGGAGCATGACTTCATGTGGAGAGAAAGATTTGTAATGTGTATAAACCATAATCTAGAATAACATACAAGTATACTTCTTGTTTTGAGACAAATTATATTAAATACAGAAGTACCTGCCATCTTTTACTGCAGTAAGCAGAGAACGGGAATTTTCATTGCCTTTGGGATTCTGGTTGCTGGTTCCCATTGGGTACTTTGAGAAGATAACACAGATTCCTACTAGAATTCTTTTAAAGAAAATACCCTGAAGTTCATTTAACTTTTAAGATTCTGTATCTGCATCCTGAGATGCTCTAAACACAGAGTAGGTGCCATCAATATTCATTGCTAGGAACATAATTTGCTGTAAATTAGTATAAATTCTTATATTAGAACTCTCTTCACTTGCGCATGGTAAGGTTGAGCCTGGCTAATGTGGGTTGATAGAATTTTTCATCTTAGTTTTGTAAACCTGTCCAACAGGGGGCAGCAAACTGTAAGGCTGGGGCTCTAGTTGCCAACATCTGCACAAGAAAGCATTTAAGGTAGCCAGGTATATATGTTCTTTGGGACTCCAGCAGGTATTTAATTTCTGTAGTTCTTCATCCTAGACTCAAATAATTTAGTGACAAATAATTCGGTGGGAGTTGTATAATAATACTTAGTAAAGCAAATGCCAGCGAGGAATAGCTGGTGATGAAACTGGTTTGTGTCAGCAGATATAAGCTAGTACATGTGAGGATATGTACGTGGTTATTAGAAGAATGTTCGTAAATTGCTGAAATTCTGTTTTGATTTGCTTCTCATAGTTTCATTTTTGTGAAACCTTCATATAGTGGAAGACTTCATTTTATACTTAAGTTTGCCTTAACTCTCTTCTAGAGCAATGTATTTTCTGGTACTGGAATGACAAGGAGGAACACTTACGTTTGTGAACGGTCTTCAGATCGCTATTCTGCGATACAGAATGGGAAGGACAGCAGGTATCCTTCAACTTCCTCGCTTACTAATTTGGATATAAGGAAAGAGCAATACCTGGCATGGGTTATGCAATTACTACAGTACAATGAAACATGTAACATCTTGACTGCATGTTTTCATCTTAACTTCTGTGGAAGTTTCCCTTGCCATCTTCATCCCTTCTTTGCCACTTGGCCTAATCAGAAATAAAAATAGCGATGGAAATAACTATCATGAAAGGGCAGGTGCAGCCTAGCACTGACTGGGGTAGAGGATGGATGTCCAAAATAAATCCACTGGGAGCAGGAGGGCGCATTTTGTCCCCCTTGGGAAGGCAGCTCGGGCTCCGCTCCATGGTTCTGGGGAAAGAGCCTTCCTCGACGCATGGGATATTTCCTGTCAGAGCAATCGGCGGTGTGGGGAGGCCACTCCCCAGGCTCTGCCCAACTTCTAAACCTTAATAAGTAAGTTCCTGAGTGAGCTTTTTTTATGCCTTTTAATATTTTATTTCACTTTCAAAACTTATCAAATGTAGGGCTGGTGGAGTTTTTGGTTGTAATTTGCCTGGAGGGATTTCATGTCTTGAAAAAGTATCCAGCATGGCAGACAGTTACAAAAAAACTTAGCATTTTTCAGATAGCAGGGCTGTAATTGTTGGAAGCATTTTATGGCCTATTGACATTCCCCGGCATAATTGGGGATGAACTTCCACTTGCTAAAGTAGTGTGTAGTAGTCGTGTAATAAGTTATAAGCAATTACGTATGGATCACGTTCCAGGGCATTGCCATGACAGAAAAGGTGATTGGAAATATAGGCATGAGACCAACCATATTGTGTTCATGTCTTTCATGATCTCTAATAATACCTCTAATCATTTAATGGCTGAAGACATTTGGAAGTACTTGATCAGATTTAAGGAGATTTTTTCACTCTCCTGGGCAAATTTTCATCATTTAGAGAAAGCTAAAAATTGGCAACTTTGGATAGAATAAACACGGGGGACGGGGGAGATAAAATTGAGAACAGCTTTTGTGGCTGTTGAAGGGGTGCTGCAGGTCACCTTCTCTTCTGTAGCTCAGGGCTTTCTCATGAAGCTACCTTTTGCTTAATCCACTATGTAAGACTAGAAAGGAGAAGCACAGCTTAGTCCTTTTTTAAAAGCAAAACTGCTTTCAAGGAAAAGTATGTCTCCAGTTCCTTTTTTGTTTGTTTTTTGTTTTTTTAGGATGTTCAAGCTTTAACTGAAAATAGCAATATTTGTTTGACAAAAAGAAAATCTATTTAATCCATTTTTAAGCCTCCTGTGATTTTTTTTTTTCTGAGTTTATGACCATTTTCACATAGTCTTTCTTCAGTACTTTGAGTACTTCAGGTTAGCTTCAGCCTTGGGAGAAATGAAAGAACCTGATTTAACATATGCGGTGATCTGACTTACAGTTTCTAAAGTACAACAAGAGCAACTATGAAATGCTTCTCCCACGGTTATGTATTTCTGCCTCTGCTGAGATGCAGCCTTGTCACTCAGCTTTCTGACTGCTTGTGAAATGCGATCTTTGTGGGTTGATGGTGTTTAAACGCTACACTCCATGTTCTAAAATAAAAAACGAGTAATCACCTTTTTGATTTTGCTTTTCCTGTTTGTCTGTTAATTTGGAGGGGGTAAAGGGAGAGTAAATTTCTTGATACCTGCTCTGCACACTTTGTTTAAAGCTTTGTGGTTCTTGACAGATATTTTCTATCCTGAGATGAATTTCTGTAGTTAATACTGCAATTATGCGTTCTAAACCAAGATGCTACATTTAATATAGCAAAAAGTAACTGAACTGCTTTTCTATAACAGTAATTGTCTGTCTGTATTGATATTTAAAAGGCCTGTGTAACTGATTTTTTTGAGAGAGGCTAAACCACCAGCATGCTTGAACGAGATAGTGCTATGAAAACACATAAATCATGCATACAGCTTTAGAATAACTCTGATTTGTATTTTGTTTGCGTGCAACTTATAATCCAACAGCTCTCATTTGGGAGTTGATTTAAAAACTAAAGTTAGACCAGTCTAGGATTTTATACCACCTCTTTGGTTTGTTGAGACTGATGCCTTTAAATAATTAATCCTTTTCCCCCCACCCTCTCTTTCCTTTGCCTTGACCCACCTGCATTGCCGGTGTGGTAAAAGCCTGACAGAGATGTCTGCAAGCAGCACGTCCTCCGCAGGCCCTGCGGTGCCTTCTGCTGTTTCGGCCCGCCCGCGACACCAGAAGTCCATGTCTGCCTCCGGGCATCCAATAAAGGTTACCCTGCCGACCATCAAAGATGGCACTGAAGCTTACCGACCAAGGTAATGGCTTGCTTGCCTTGTTTTGAATGCTTTAGACGTGAAAAGTGTTCTTACTCAGTTTGTGACACATTGCAGTGTGTTTGCCTTCTATTCAGAAGCGTCCGGTTGCGTTCGCTTCTGACACAGGAGCTGACTCGAGGAATGTCTGCAAAACAAATGCACACACGACCTCCTGATAAGGCTTCCGAAAGTTTAAGCTGGATAGAAAAATTATTAGGCTCGCTCTGTCTAAATATGCCTTCCATCCTATAGCTGCTTATACACTCAACTGCTCAAGTAAACTTATAAATTCATTTTTGCTAGCTGGTTTCTTCATAGGAAATTTTAACAGTTGCCTGTGTGTTAAAAGCTTTTTACGAATCTTTCAGAAAAAGAGGGCTGGAAACACTTTCAGCTCTTACTAGCCACTTTCTTCGCTTTTTCGTTTCTTCTGTTATCTGTGTAATTTTTTTTTTTTTTTAAACTAGTCTTAACGCTTTAGGTAATTGATTCTGCAGTGAAAATATCACTTGAATATTTCCAAGCACGCTTTTTTGCCCTTTTTTTTTTCCCTCTCTCGTCTTTGAGAAGCGGTTGTCATGTAGGAGTGTTTCTAGTGTAGCCTTTCCCTTTATTTATGCTTCTCTTTCCTGGCAGTGCAACTCCAAGAGTGCCTGCTGCTTCCCCCTCTGCTCACAGTATTAGCACTACCACTCCAGACCGAACCCGCTTTCCTCGGGGGAGTTCGAGCCGAAGCACTTTCCACGGTGAGCAGCTCCGGGAGCGGCGAAACGCCACGTACAACGGGCCGCCCGCCTCGCCCTCGCACGAGACCGGGGCTTTTGCACATGCCAGAAGAGGGACGTCCACTGGTATAATAAGCAAGATAACTTCCAAGTTTGTTCGCAGGTTAGTACCTCTGGGTTTTGTAGGGGACACAAAAAAGCCCAGCCTATAAATAGAGCCATAATTGCAACATCACCAAGAGTTAGCAGTTTATCAATCCGAATTAAATGTCAAGTTAGTTTTTGTGTGTTCCTTCCAGAATCTGCTTTTACTTCTTTGTGTATATTGTAGGCCTTCATGTTTGGTCAGCTATTCCCCTGTATCTTAAGAGAAGAGAATAATATTCAAGTTATTTTTTTATTATGTTTTAAATTTTTGTTTATGTTTGATGATTGAGAGACAAAGATATTATTTTTAAGCTCAAATCAAATCATTTTAAGTATTGAAAGCAAGTCATTATTAAATGCTAAGAATATTTTACTACTTAGAAACCACTGCTGAGTGAAATGCACATGAGTGCATTTATTGGAAGGGCTCTTTTTATAGCAATTTTACTACTGTGCTTAGATGGAATTGGAGTTTGCAAATTATTTTAGAGATTTTCAAATTATAAATACAAACAAGAAGCTTAGAAAAGGGGAAAAATCTGAATGTCTGGAAATCTTAATATTTCAGTACTATGCAGCTACTGATGTAGCTTCTTTAAAAGTAAGTTTTTAATTCTGAAAGAAGAGAACGTGTGAATTTGGTGGTAAAGTTTCCTAGACCTGCCATCATTCCTGTGATGATACTGGAGTAATGTTAACATGAGGAGAGATGCTGGAAAAGAATTTCAAATAAACTGTTTAATTCCAAGCGACTGATTTTAGCAGTCTTAAGTTTCTCTTTGGGAAAGCTCTGAAGTTATCCGCCTCTCTCTAACAGTAATTTACTCATAGCTCCCAAGCCTGGTCTTTTCTACATTGTTGTCAATTTTGCAACAGAATTGGCATCTTGAATTTGACATTGAAATCTTAAATATCTCTCTCTTCTTTGCAGAATTATATCATTATGGTCTGAAATTTGTAATTTATATGTAAAAGAGGGGTAAATTCAAAGTGTCTTCAATTCAAGACTTCCTAATTCAAGCTAGTAGTTGCAAATTCCTAAATGCAGTATTAATTGCTTAAGGTGATCTTGCAGGGGAAAAGAAGAGAAAAGCTAGGAATTCAGTCATGTTGTTCATAAAATTACTTTTGCTTGCAATACAAGTAGTGTGTTAATCAATGTGTGCTAAAGTCATGTCTGTTACGATAACAAAGAAAAAGTACATGAATGGTTTTCCTTTTTCAGAAACCTGAAGATAGAGGAATATGATCCTTCATTTTTGGCATTTCCAGCACTTGAATAATGTCAAGGGGAGGATGGGAGTCTGTAGTTAGTCAGCTGAGTTATTAAGATAGATTTTTCAAGAAGCAAGAAGTGTATTTGCTGCTAAGTAATGAAGCAGTTTCAAGAGCACAGGCTGTTTGTTTGTTTGTAGTTTTGTTTCCTTTATTGTTTGTGTGTTTGTTTTCCCATTTTAACTCGTTGTCTTCCAGGGAATAGTGCCTTAAGTTTTTTAAAGTAAATTGACAAATTAGTGTTTTTAAGTGAACTCTGTATTTATAACTTACAAACGGTAAACTGTGTTGTCTTTTGATTAAGATAATTTTATTATAGAAGATATTTATAAAGCTTACTCAAAATATTTTATAGTGCTAAAAAAGAAGAGTAGCAAAGATGAGTTCCAAACAGCCTTATGTTTAAATAAATAAATAAATCTTTTTTAAATGGTTGGGATTACACAGATTAAAGTATTTGGGATTTTGTTCTTTAAAGTGGCATCACCTAACTGCATGCCCCTCTGACTTCTGTACTTCTCAGTAAATCATATTTTAAAATATATTTTGATTAGAAGATGTCACAAAAGACTTTTTTTTTTTTTTTGGCAAAGGTAAATGCCTTTTTGGGTAAGTATATAAAATAAATACATAGCGGGAATATTTAATGTATAGGCTATAGAGATATTTTCTATCAATGATTCACGTCAACTGCTGTTTCTGTGATGTTACTATTCATGTTCAGAAGGCATTAAATTAATGAAATAATTGAAATAATGTACTAATGTGCTTGTCCTGCAGCACTAGGAATGTACCCAAGTGGCTTATACAGTCTGTGGTATTTTCTCAAGTTGCTTCAGACTAAAAAGGCAGGATGCAAAATAGTTCCCTTATAAACTACTGCTGTAATTCAACAAGATAAATAAGAATAATATTTAACTTGTAGCTCATCTGTAATCTTACTGCACTCAGTGCAACATCTGAATTGCTTAAAGCTGCACAGATGTTCAAGGAACCTTTCTGAAGTGGCCTCCGAAAATGCGGTGTGGCAAACGCTCGGGCACGTCTGATCCCAGACGAGGTGACTGTGGCCTCCGCACCAGCCTGACGGGCTGCTGCTCCTCTGTGAGCAACGGGCTGCTCGGCTTCCACACTGGCTTAAAAGAAATACTAAATAGCTCCGTAGCAGAGTTGAAAGACATTAAGGTATCATAAAGAGAAGGTAATTACAGCTGTGAAAAATAATCATGCAGTATTAGACTTAACATTATTATGCTGAGGGATTTTTTTTGTTCAGTAGTTATTTATCATTTGTTCTAGATGTAGGTTTTCTTAACTTTTATTTTAACTTTTATCATTGAATCTCAACCTTAACTTTGTTTTGAGGGATCCAAGTGAAGGTGAAGCCAGTGGCAGAACTGACACCTCAAGGTGAGGAGCCACTATTAATACTTTGCTCCTAGGTCCTTTGCATCAAGGTTTAAGTAATTTCTTAAAGGCTTTTAATCAGAATGTAAAATAGAATAGTGCTTAAATATCTGCATTTAAAAGACGGTATGGATTGGGGGGGAAGGGGGCTTTGTGAGATCCTTCAACCAACCCTTTTTATATTGAGTACTCTGCAGAAAAACACACTCTTTAAACACATTCCTCTGAATAATAACGTCCAATTTGGATTAAACCAATCCTTTAGGCACTTCTTTAAAACCATGTTCTGGCTTATGAACATTTAATGTTGTTTACTTTAGGTTTCAGTCCAAATGTAACATCCTTTGTGTGTCTGTGTGTATGTATAAAACTTTTTTAGTGTAGTCACAGACTTTATTCATTACTAAAGGTGCTGTTTGCCACAAGTGAACACCCTGCTCTAGTACCTGAGAAATGAATGTCCCTTTGCACAGAGAAAAAAATAAGTGACATTCAGACAAAAAGGATGCTGACTGCTAAATGCTGACTCTGTATGGCAACCACTGGACACAAATGTCCTATAAGCAATGCAGCACTCCTTCATGTGCTCATTTTTAGCATATCTGCTCTTTTTGGAATTTTTCAATATTTGATCCTCTATTTTTGGTGTGCTTAGCACAGAGCATAGCCTCTTGTGCTACCTGGTGAACACACCTTGTAGCTTGTTGCATTCTGAACTGGTCCGTTACCAAAAGTATTGACCTAATTTTTGAAACAGCCACTAAATCCTGTAAATCTTTATTTTAAAAAGCAACATGCTTCTAAACCGGGTATGTTGTCGCATAGACAGTGCCTGTTATCTGCATTAGCCCTTTTCTATGCCAAGTGTGTTAGTTATTGAATTCTTGACTTGGGGAGTAAAAAAAGAGATTAATCAGATCTTCAAATAAAGTTAAGTGTGAAGTTGCTTTCAGCTCTTGCTTTCATTCTCTAGCTTACTCTACTTCTTACCATTCTACATTGCCTGTTTGGGGCTGAAAGTTTTTTTCAAGATCTTGCCCTCATGCTCTATCCCTTAATATTGATGCAGTTATCTGGGGATCACAGTGAAACTCAAATAGAAAATGTTTGTTTTGGCTCCTCTCTGAATAGTGACAGTGTATGCAGTGTACCAAATCGAGAACAGCACCTTTCTCCCTCTGAAGGAAGGGGGAGGCATCAGGCATGTCAAGTACCTGGGACAAGAAGAAAAGAGTTGGCTTTGGAATTGCTTTAAATTCTAAAATAACGAGTGCTGTTGCTCAAAATCCTTTTTCAACAAAGGAATAAGTAATCTGGTTCACAAAGAAGCTTTGCTTTATAGCACTGACATTCCTTGGAAATTATTTACTTGGGATTTTGTCCAAGTCACTTTATCAACTTTTGTGGCTACATGTCACTGTTCTCTTTAGAATCCGCTGGCCGTGGACTTTGCTGGCAGACAAACAAGCTCTTCGGCACCAAAGTAATCGCGGCGCAAAATTCAGCTTCCCCTTTTAGGATAAGGCCTGTTGTTAAAAGGTCTCTTTACACAGAGAGAGGTCAAAGATGCATAATGAACGAAGGGGCATTCACTGAAGGCTTCTGAAGCGCAGGGTGGGGTTCCTTCCTTTGCTGCTTTTCCAGTATAATTTACGCTTTGGGACTATGTCGCTCAACTTCAGTTTTGTTGGTGTATGGCATGCTCCAGACCATGAAATCAGCGGAACTCCAGTCATGCTTTACATAGATTCCACTCTCTTTGGAGCAGTACAACGTGTGTGTCTGTAGTTACCATTGCATATGTGGCCATCAGCCTTTCAGAGCAGGGGTTTCCAAACCTGGGCAGCCTGTCACCACCACGGGAGATGGGCAGCAGTTCCCACTGCTGTGCCCACCCACACATGAGTGCAGAAGATGGCACATACTTTTCCCCCAAAGTATCGCTTGGGCGTTTTACCTTGGCTTACTTAAGCCTAATGGTGTGTCGCCTGCGGTTTCGAAACCCCTGCTTGAGAACTATACTGCTCTTCTAGCTCCGGATTTTAGCGCTTTTATATTTGACCGCTCTGTATGTCACCTCTTCTAGGAGCGCTTCCGGAGAGCCCAAAGAAAGAGAAAAGGAGGACAGCAAAGATTCGAAGCCCCGCTCCTTGAGGTTCACGTGGAGCATGAAAACCACTAGTTCTATGGACCCAAACGACATGATGAGAGAGATCCGGAAAGTGTTAGACGCCAATAACTGTGATTACGAACAGAAAGAGCGGTTTTTGCTCTTCTGCGTTCACGGAGATGCGCGGCAGGATAGCCTTGTCCAGTGGGAGATGGAAGTCTGCAAGCTGCCGCGGTTGTCGCTCAACGGAGTTCGTTTCAAGAGAATATCTGGGACTTCTATTGCATTTAAGAACATTGCATCCAAGATAGCGAATGAGCTTAAGCTGTAAAGAGAAAACTGCATTTTTCTGGGATCAGGGAAGATTCATACATGATCTACACTTTGAATGTACTGGTTACGCCTAATGTGATTGGCCTGTGAAACTCCCCATGTAGAAATTGCCCTTATTGCAATAAGGTTATACATAGTTATTCAGAATTGTAAAGTTAAATCCAGTATAACCTATATTAAATAACTGTAGCTAAAGAAGTTATGTTCACATGTACAGGTAAGTATATAGAGCATTCTGTTCATTTTATGTTCATAGAGTTGTATAATAAAAGATGACTGCTTAAATACGGATCTTGTATAGTTGTCTAGATTTCTGCACAGAAATGTATGTTTGATGCTTTGAGTTGGAAAAGTTCTTCCCTATCACTTACATTTTCAGTGGTTTTTATAAGTCTTACCTCTATCATGCATTTTTTAAAAAGAAAAAACTGTCCTGAGTCAAATGCACAAGAATAGTTTTCACAACTGTAGCATGACCATTTTTAATTATTTAAAAACTGTTCATGATTTGAACTGAAAGTCGATGAATAAATCGGCTTTTGTTCTACACAAGACTGTTCCTGCTTATCTTTGGCTCTTAACCTTGTTATTGGACAGTGTTTAGTTGACAAATACGAAACATGTTTACAGTGTTGGCACTTACAGTTTAAAAACTTTGTTTTGCCTTGGGCCAGCTCAGAGCTGTGGGGGAACAGAAACCAGGCATCAGTCATGTTTTTGTCTGCAAATTATATTCCCTGGCCCGCTAACAAATGTAGCACCCAAATTGCTAACCGTAAATTATTTCATTTAAATATCATGGTGTAAGATATCACTTGTTTGCTGCCTTCAGAATATTATAAAATCCATTTTATGGAAATATATTAATATTGGGACTGTTTAATAGCACAAGATAATCTGAAGTGTTGACCAATTGTATAAATTAATAATAACACCTCAGGAATTAGCTTGGCTTTTGGAATATGTGCCCCCAAAGAGTACATGCAATTCCACATAATATTTTACAGCTAAACATACCTTGTTTATAATGATAAATTGTTGATTTATGCTTTTGTGGTTGTACAGTTTGTTCCCATGTAACCTGTTTGTGTTTAATATTTTATCAGATTTCTTGTATTTATTCCACATCATTATGCCTGTAATGTGCAGCTTTGTAATTAGGCATTTGCCTACAGAAAAGAAAAAAGAAAAAAAAACACACACACACACACACACTTTTTCCCCCCCTTCATGATTAATGATTATAAACTATGTAAAACCACTAGTACTGGTACATTTTAATACTTGTTATTTTGTACTGAATTAACCATAGAGGTTGGTTGTGCAATGTTATTTAATGTCGTAATTACTGTAATATCAACACATGGGCCCCATCTGCACACTTGTGAAGAATAGAAAGTTCATTAAGAAATTGTCACTTTAAAAAATAAAAATTAAAAAAAAAAAAAAGCTGTGGTAAAACTCTGTAACCCTGAAGTTTAGAAGGCTGTAAGTGTAGTTGATGTGCCCTCCTCGAGCGGCTTCCTGCCGGAGATGGACTTGACATGCTGTACTGTGCTGTAGCTCTCTTCTGTAACAGTTCTGTTCTGACATGGACGTGTATTGTTGCCTTAGAAAAAGGGTGGTGTTTGGAAAGAAAGAACTGTAGCCCCTCCTCTCTTTTTCTTTTTTTATCTGATGTTCATTGAAACAAAATCTGATGCAAGTCATCTTGATTCACTGGTGCACTCTATTAAAACTTACTTGAACAGTTCTCGTACTAAAATACTTGTCGCTTGCCCTTTCTAAATGTGCAATAACTATTGCAGATAGAGAAGTAGTCTAGAGGTCTCCAATTGCAGGTGTGTGTCACGTCTGGGGGCTTTGTTTAGTTGCTTGTTGGGATGGGGTTTTATTTTGTTTTTTTTTTTTTTTAATGTAAAGACTTCATATTCTACATTGTGTGAATTCACAATTTTCATTGCATCAGTTTTAGGTCTTACACTTTAGGTCTTGCACTGTCTAGAAAAATCCCCATGGCTTTAGCTCTTCACGGAAAAGGATGTCCAGAAACTATTCCAGAAATACACCAAAAATCAGTCTCATGAAGGATTTGTGCATCTGCGCAACTACCCCATGAATGTGCATTTATCCTTGACAGCACACCATGAGAATGTAACTGGTGTTAATCTAAGATCATGTATGAATTTGGTAATGAAGCAAAATGCTTTGCCTTTTTGGAAGGTTCTGTATAAAAAATGTAGGTCATGCTGTGAGACAGTAGATTAAATACTTGTGATAGTTTCCTGCTCTATATGTTATGTTTTTACATGATTTACTCTGCCCTAGACTGTTACTGTTTCTGACCGTTTTATGTAACTGGAGATGAGTCTGTATTAATGTTTCATAAAGCCTTGGCATCACTTTAAGATGACAGAGGTTGAGTTTCAGTTCTCCCATGAAACTTAAATTGGCGCTTGGGGATTCTGTTTTTCTTCTTTTTCTTAGAGCAGTGTGAAATTGCACTGATTCGCAAATCCTGCTCATCTCCCTCCATTATGGGAAGATAGTGGATGGAGTGAGACCCGAATCCTTCTCACCATGACCCAAAATGCCCCGTGAGGGCGGAGTGCGAGTGCGCGAGGTGCAGCCCTGTTGGCCCTGGAGGTTATCGTTTGGCCTTCGCAGTTCCCTGCTGCAGGCAGCAAAGAGAGGGGAAGATCCAAAAACGCATTCCCAAGGTGACTGTGCTGAGCGGGGAGAGCAGTAAGATGCTGCGCGCTGAATCCTCCGCGCGTGTCTGAGGGGCTCAACAGCTGCCTTGGGGAAAGCACATCCCGTTCGCAGGGGAGAGGGGATGAGCGCGGCACGTTGCCAGCAGAGCCTAACTCGGGAAACCCGACAGCCGCCCCCCTGCCACGTTGGGTTCTGCACTTCTGGGCAGGGATAAAGAGGCCGCAGATCTGAAGCTGTTTTGCATACTTGATTGCAAGTACTTGGCAGCACATATATATATATATATATATATATTTGGGGGGTGAGGGGCAGCTCAGGAGCATGGTCCTGCTGTATTGATTGGCGGCCGTTGTTTTTACTTTATTTAAGACATGCACACCTTTCCAAACAGCTCCATTTCCCTGCCGTCTTGTGTAGAGCATCCTCTGTATTCAGGACGGTGAACAGAGGAAGTTTTCCCTTCTGCTGCTGTAGGTGAGCTACGTGCTCACGGGCAAAGTGGCACCATCAACACCGCCTCATTGCAGAGCTGGGAGGCTCGGAGAGGTGTGGGGCTTGGGAACGTTGCCGCCTAGAGCAAACCTTGCACCTCTTAACCCGAGAGGAACACGTTGCGTACGCGCTGCCCAGGAGGGGAGGATGGCCCGGGCCGGGGGGAGGGATCCTGCACGGCTGGCGGCGCGAGGCGGCCGGCCCGGCCCGGCCCGTCCCCGCGCTCC
>JAWLRI010000199.1:446308-457252 GCA_034781795.1 Crypturellus tataupa | reverse complement strand
TGCGCGACAGGTAGCGGCGGCGGCGGCCGGGGCGGCCCCGGGGCCCGCGCGGCCGCGCTCAGGGCGCTTCTCTCCCCGCCGCGGCGCAGGTTCTGGCTGCTGACCAAGGAGGACGGGCACATGGTGACGGCCCGGCAGGAGCCGCGGCTCGTGCTGGTCTCGGTGGACTGCGAGAACGGCTGCCTGACGCTCAGCGCCCCCGAGATGACCAAGCTGTGCTTCCCCATCCACCTGCCCCGCAGGAACCCCGTGCGGAACTGCAGGTAGGGCCCTCCGCCGCGGGCTCCCTGCGCGCTGCCGTGTGCGCTGCGAGAGGCCCGTTGGGCAGCGTGAGGCTTCAGGGGCTTCTTTGCTTAATCTGTTGCATTGCAGTGAAAGCAAACCTTTCGAGACGATAACGCAGTATTCGGCGGTCACATGCTGTATATTTCTGCCAAATGAACTGTGATCTTCAGCCTTTGTACAGTGGCATGTTTGTTCATTTCTGTTTGTTTTATGCTTTTTTTTATATTTCCATTTGAGCTTGCATCTGGCGGTCTCCATCGTGCAGCCTCTATTTCTTGGCTACCACCAACGCACGCGTCAACATTTTCGTTGCGTCCTGGCCGTTCGGCGTAGGGGAGCCACCAGGGCCAACGTTCCCTCCCCGTTCACCGCGGACGCTCAAACTGAGGTGCCCAGAGGAGTCTCCCCATTGCCTGAGCTCCCCTCTGGCCCTTGGGGAGAGAAGGGCATTTCCAGGGAGCAAGTCCTTCCTTGGAGCCGCTCCTTGTATCCCTGAAGGGCTTAAGGTGACAAACATTGGTGTCACCGTCGTGTGTTCAGCATTGCCTTGGCCTGGTTGCTGCAGCGATGTATTTTAATCCATGCTGAAAAATGGCCAAGGGGAAACACAAATCCCCTTCTCACTGCTAAATGCCAACTCTACATAAGACTGTGCAGTAACTGTTAAGTGGTGTTAGCCTCTACAAACATGCTGATAAGTGTTTATTTCCTTTGGATAGCAAAATAGGTTAATGTAACGGCTGCTGTAATTAAAGCTAACAGTGCTTGGAAGGACCTGTATTCGTTAGCTTTTAGAATAAGTGTTGATGTGGAAACTGCTGATTAGCAGAGCTCAGGATCTTTATTTACACATGGCAGGTTAAGCTACAGGTTGCACAGTTTGATGGGTTATTTTTTCTGAAATTCAGAGCCACTAGAAAAGAATTTAAATAGGCAGCATTTTAGTAATGAAAAAATAGATTGGACTTCTGAATTACAGATGTCAGTGCTTTGCTTTTCTCTTAAATATTATTCCTTGGCTTTAATAAACTATTGCCCTCTCTGGGTTTAGAATTGCTAGATTTAAGAAATGTAGATAAGCAAGGTTAGGTCTGTGTAAATGTCCTTGGAAAGTTACCAGGTTGTCTGATATATACACGCTGCCATGGGATGTGGAAGTGGCAATGCCCATAGTGAAAAGTTGTCTAGTTCTTTTCAGATTGAGACCTGTGTTTTCTGTGACTGCTGCACTTAAACAGTTTGAGTTGCCCTTTGTCTGCTCCAGGATCTAGTCAGCCATTCCCAAAAGTGAGATTTGGGAATACTTCAGGCGAAGGAAGCCTTCACTTTTTTTTTTTTTTTTTTTCCCAGCAATCCTATTGCAAGGTCATATGCCTGGAGCGGTGTTTATTCCATGCTTGGAGCACACAGTGCCTTCCCACTGCAGCTGGCTTGTGCCCAGCTGGAGCTGGGGGAATGCGATGGCATGTGGGCTGGAAAAGGCTCTGTGCACATTGCAGTGGTTTAAAACTAAGTCCAGTTGCAGTTTCTACTTCAATATCAAAAAATACGATGTTTGAGAGAGACAAGTGTAATGTTAAAGGTACTGCGTGCGCTCAGTCTCTATTTGTGCACATAATTTGGTGGATTGCCAGGGCTGAGAGTTTCTACAGCTCTCTGGTTAAGAAGCTGCTGCAGTCTGCATTTGTGCATTTGTACGTACGTGTTGTGATAAGTTAGTTATATGGTTGCATATGTTCCCATGGATCCCTGTGCCTCAGAGTGCTTGGAATTAATCTGCTTTTGGGGTAGATAAGCATAATCTAGGAAGCTGTAGGACCCCTATGTCTGTTGTCAGACCACTCTGAAAGCCGGTCTGTATTCTGTCTCAGAGTTGCACTATTTTTTAAATAAAACAAAGGACCAAAATAAATAAAATCTATTATAAATTTTATTTATAGTTGTATAAAATTATAAAATAAATACAATGAATGACTTTACTCAAAGGGTAACTTTTAATATGTAAACATTTTTAGTAAACACTTATGAACATGTTTATAGATGCAGTACCACAGAACAGCAGTGCACCCCCATATCTTGTTAGTATATATAATTTGTCCTAATTAAGATAGACTTGTTCTTTCTGTCTAGGAAAGTGAAGGCTACTGCTTATCACTTTCATGGCTTTGAACAAGTATGGCTCTCGTTTCCTCTCGGTCTCCACAGTACAGTTGCCTGCTGCACTGATACTGCCTTGCACCCCTTCCTGCACATAACAGAAGGTGTCATGCTCGTGGGATCTATTTCACCTTAATCAGAAGCTCCCCAGAGCTTCTGTGGGTCGTTCCCTGCCTCAGAAGCCTCCAGGGCTTGCCTGGATCTCTGCTTTCCACCTCTCGGACTTTTGCCATGATAGGCCAATTTTAAGCTCCCTGATCAGCTTTTCATCCAGGTCAACCTCAGCTCCTGTGCTACTACAGGTGTGGTGATTAGCTTAAACAATATATTTTTTATATATATATATTTATACTTATATATGTATGTATTATTTAACTGATTGTAGGAGCAATCTTTCCTCCCTAGTAGAGTACAGCCAGACAGTCCATGAGCTAGGACCATGTCTCAAACTGGCCTTCTGTATTCTCTGTATTCTGAGTGTTGCAAGCAGGTGTCCGGATGGGAGCACACAAGGCAACTGGTGCGTTGAAATGCTGACTGATCGGGACACTAACTTGTAGTGCACTGACTCCCCGCAAGTCCCTGAAATAAGCAGGAGCTGGATGCTTCATCACTGACCTACGTATGGGTGGTATGATTAGATCTAGGATGCTAAGAGTGAGCGTGTGTTTGAGGAGCAAGAAGGAGTCCTCGTAAACAACTCACCAGGAGTGGTGACCTAACTAGTGGTGGCTGGTAGCATTAGCGCACTACTAGCCTTGATTTCCGACTGTGTGAGGAGGTCAGGCCTGTGAGGTGCTCGGAGCCAGGGGAACGTCAGTGGTGGGTGCTGCTGCCAAGCTGGGCACCGGCTAGGTGAATTGCCTGGGCATCTATATGCTTTAAGCCTGGGCATATGTATACTTTAAGCTGTGTAGTGTATGGCTGTGGAGGCAGAGGAAACTGCAGTGCTTTTGGGTCAAAATCAATACTTTGAGGACAGTAATAAAATCATTTGTGACTGGTGTTGGAAGTTTACAGGGAAGTCAGGTGGAGGTTTACATTTCCTGCCAGAAAAATTGCTAATTGATAAACTTGTTTGTTTCCTACTGCCAGTGGCTTTTTATGCCCCATGGACTTTGCTTCTGGTTTAAATCTTTAACCTCTCTAAGAACATAGAGTCGCTCATTCTCTGTGTCTTAGTGTTACTTATTGACTTTGATATCTTGTACTGGACCTCCTGGGATGTTGTGCCAGAAGTTTTAGGGGAAGACAATGCGTATCCTTTATTGTTGTTTTTAACTTACGTTTATCTGGTGGGAAGGGAAAAAGATCTTTCAGATTTTGGAAAACAACTGTTTTGGGGAGGGAAGAAGTCTCTTGTTGAGACCACTGGTCAGGTGGTTCAGGTTTCACTCTCTGCTCAGCCTTCTGAGCTGCAAAACTCACTTTCAGGTAGCTCTGACCCCATGTATGATTTCTGAGAATGGTGTAAATATTAGATTTTAACAGAAACTGTTTTGTTGTTTTGTCATAAGAGTATTTTTGACACATGCAAATCTATTAGTGTCACAGTGTTAGTTCAAATGGTTTTTGGACAGCGGTTCTACTCAGCTCTGGCTAAATTTTGGCAGCACTAAAATTTGAAGAAAGCTTCCTGAGTGTTGAGGGACGACATTTACAAATTTGTAATTACATGTAATTACAATAACTTACCATGTCCATTTTAACTATCATATCAGCTACATTTCAGTCACTTTCTGGGTAAAGGTCCTTTGGTGTTGAAGTTGCACACACAAGCGCAAGAACAGACCCTTTGCTTTGCTTGAGAGTGCGGCAGACTGACTGATTCATTACAGGGCTGGTAAGGTGACATTAGATCTGTGCTCCTACTGCCTGTTTCAGGGTTCATTCTTCCATGCTGAGGTCAGCTGGTATTTTCTGACCATGTCCGTGCTAATCATCTTCCAAAACAAGGTGTCCGCAAGGAAATGGTGTGCCGGGAATGATTCTTATATCATATTCAGTAACCAGCTTCTGCTTTTTTATAATTTGGGTTTTTTTTACAGGATCTTACAAGTACTTTTTTTTAACAGGCTTTTTGTCCTCAAATAATGTTGAGCCTTCAGCTTTCCAGCTCACTTGGTAATATGTGATCTGACTTGTGATCCTCCAGGGTGTTTGGACTGGACATCCAAGGGAGGGACTGTGGCGATGAAGTGGCTCAGTGGTTTACCTCTTTCCTGAAAACAGAGCCGTATCGACTAGTGCACTTTGAACATTCCATGGTGCCAAGGAAGTCGAAGGATATAATAAGCCGTTTCCGAACCACCGATGAGGTAAATGCATGTTCTTCCCAACAGTATGGTTTTGTATCCTTTTTTTTTTTAAATTTATTTTCCCTTGCCCAAACATGCAGCCCTCAGGTGGTGAACTCACTTTAGCAAAATATGCAGTCATGTACTTAAAGCACATCAACAGTCACTTTACCTTTGACGCAATGACTTACTTGCCTAAATTTTGCTTTAACTCTGCTCTAAACTGTTGACCATCCACAGCTAAAGAGGTTTATGCTGACATTTTAAGAGGAGGTGTTACACTGCAGAAATATTGGAACTCCTTTTTTGCCTTGATGAATAGAAGGAAGCTATATTTTTAAAGATGTTTTACTGGTGTGTCCACGTTGGGCAGAAAACCTTCATTATCCATCCTTTGTTAGGTCTAGCAGTGTTGTGATATGAGTTGTCTTATATTTTGTATAAAAGGATGGTGCTAAACCTGTGTTCCAAGGAGTTAGGGTCCAAAGAGGGCTGCAGAGTTTTCATCTTTTTCTTCCTGTGAGGAAGAGCTGGAAGATGGGATATTAGATAAAAGATTTGCAGACAGGGAGAGGAGATGTGCTCAGTCAGTACATTCCTTAGATGTCCTCCTGTCACTGGAGCCACTGATGCTCTTCTTTTTGACGGAGTAAAACTGCATGTAGAGATGGTTTGAACTGAGCCTAATGAGTGTTAGCTTCATAAATAAATGCTAACTGTGACTATCTTACTCTACTGTTGTGGTGTTATTATTTATAGAACATCAGTGATTCGCTTGTTGCACAAACAGTAAGAGGTATCTGCAGTTCTGGACCTTTAGATATGAGCATTTATGCTGCTGGCGGACTGAGACCAATGGAGAAGACAAGAGGTTTCAGCTAATTGGGTGGCAGATTGGAAAGGACCGTGTTCAGGAGTCTTAGTATGAGCATGGGGTAGAACTGTTTCTGTAGCTATTTCCACACTCATTTTGTTGTGTTTGGAGGAGAAAAAGGGCATAGTTCAGCTACAGTATGCATGAGGGGAAAAATATAATATAGGAGAAAGGCAGGAGGAGGGTTTTTATGCCAAAATTCTTCCAAAAATTTCCTGCCCTTTCCGGGTCACTGGCAACTGTGTAAAATTTTTCTTTTAATCCTGTTCCTTGGCCTTGTTTGGCACAGTGGCAGCCCTCTTGCCTCTAAACAAACTTAGAATGGGTGGTTTGCATTTAATGTGGCTATTCTATATGTGAAACTTTCTCTGTCATAAGGTAGATTCAGTGATGAGGTGATTCAGTAAACTGGTAAGATAAATTTAGCATATAGAAAAATGCAGTTAGTTGATTAAAATCAAGTAGGTAAGACCAGCAAGTCCATAAACTTCTTACTCTCATAACTTGCAATAACCTGTTTTACTGACATACTTTACTTCACCTGTAACAACCAAAAGTAGTGTTTGGAACGTGCATCCTGTATTGCCTACATTTATTCCATTGTATAAGAAGTTGTGGTAGCTGATATAATTTGTGGCTTAACTCTGTAAATAAAGTTTAATTTTACAAGTCGAGCAAATAAAACTTAGAGTGGTTACTGAAGTAGGAAAGGGCTTGTTATTTCACTTCTGAATATGCTTCCAGTGAATTAAAACCTTACTGCAGCACCATAACACTGCCAGGCTATTATACGGCCATTGGCTCCAACCTACCAGTCTTTTTACCATTAAGTATTTATGCAAACTCTGCTCCCATGGTCTTGCAGCAGTCATAGAATTTCTTTTGTTTATTTATGTAGGTTGCCTACCCTGACTGTAGCCCAATCTTGATGGTTACAGAAGCTTCGTTGGAAGATCTAAATAGCAGAATGGAGAAGAAAGTTAAGATGGAGAACTTCAGGCCGAATATTCTTGTTTCAGGTTGCAGTGCTTATGAAGAGGTAAAATAATTCCTAAGTGCCTATTTGGAGGCTTCGATATGTTTTTTGTAGTTTCTTTTCCTTGGGAGATTGTGTCTGCAAGGATGAGGAGCTGCTCTGTGATTTACAGCTGACCTCCAGACAGGTGCAGCTTCGGCTCACTTAAATTGTATGTGAAATACTAAGGGAGGTGAGAAGCCTGTGGATATTTATTTACCTTAGTGAATGATAAAATAAGTATATTTAAGTGACAGGCTATGAGCGAATGCTCATCTTAGAGTGTGGAATAAGGAAAGTTATGCACACTATAATACATAAAATTAATGATACAGATAAATAATTTGTAAATTGTCAGTGTGCTATTTTGTAATGCTTGTCACAGGACAACCCTTGTAATACTGCAGT
Source organism: Crypturellus tataupa (assembly GCA_034781795.1). Lineage (NCBI taxonomy): Eukaryota > Metazoa > Chordata > Aves > Tinamiformes > Tinamidae > Crypturellus > Crypturellus tataupa. The sequence continues at coordinate 450,216 of JAWLRI010000199.1, read as the reverse complement.
ACCGTAACTGCATCTCTGACAATATTCCAGTGATACAGAAAGCACCATATTGTATGAAGGTTATGATGGCTTCTGAGTGTTTTGATATCATGTTTCCATTTTGCCAAAGAATTTGCTCTACAATGTAATTACTGATATGTGCTGAATTGGGTGAGTGAAATGACAATAGGTATTTCATTAAAATAATACCATATTGTAATTGCACTTACCTTGTAGATGTGAGAAAGGTGATTGTCCAGAATGATACCTCTCCTTCTGGGAGTGACTATACTTAGAACCAGCTCCTGGAGAAAAGGTTACATGTGGATATGTCTAAACTGTGTATAATGTTTCCCTTCCCTCAGGACTCCTGGGAGGACATTGTTATTGGTGATGTGGAGTTGAAAGGAACAGTGTCTTGTGGCAGGTAAACGTTTGGGACTCCTATTAAGTACAGACATGGACACACACATGTACATGTATGTATGTGTAAATACATGACCATTATTGACTTGGCACTGTCGTTGGCAGGTGTATTTTAACAACTGTGAACCCAGAGACTGGGATCCTGGATAGGAAAGAGCCGCTGGAAACATTGAAAAGGTTGTAAAAATACCAGTGCTTCTCAAGCCTTGCGAGTGGCTATAGGCTAGATCCCAACAGGCATTAGGCAGGAGTTACACAAGTGATTGTAAGCATATGTTAGACTCAAGGTCAAGGTGTAAAGGTCTGTCTATATTGGCTTTAGTTCTATTTTCTGCAATTCCATAAGGTAAGAAAACCCAGGAAGTTCTTTCTTTTTTGCAAACTTTACCTTCTCTACCTCTTTCATTTCTGCCTATGTGAATGCCTGTGGAAATAGATATGTAAGGTATTAAAGGGTCTAACTTAGCACTTTGGCATGTTTCTTTGTAATAGTTTTTGTGTGTGTGAATACATGGTTATGTGAGCACAATCAGTTTTATTCTGTTTGAACTGCTTAGTTCTCTTAACAGTTATATTTATTTAGTTAATTTTAATCTAATATGTTGACCCACATAGGTCATCACTGTTCATATGCACCTCCCTGTCATCACTGAAATTTTCTGATTCTTAAGAAGTGTATTTTCTCTCTGCAGTTACCGCTTGTGTGATCCGTCCGAGCAACATCTGTACAAATCTAGCCCTCTCTTCGGAAGGTATTTTGCTGTTGACAGAACTGGAACAATTCAAGTTGGAGACCCTGTGTACAAGATAGTCCAGTAACGGGAGATATATTTTGATCAGAAGATGTCATTTCACTTTAATATTCAAATTGCTTTCCCATGAACACAGCCATTGACGTATTTTTGTCTTATTCCTTGCAATGTTTTCTGTGTTTTGTTTCTTTGTAAGGCACAAGGGAGTCCTTGAGCGTTTGAAGTGCCAAAATGATTGTGGAATCATGTGATCCTAAGACTCCCCCTGTTCAAACTGATACCCTAGCTACTGTTGTAGAGGGTGCTGTGTTCATCCTTAGCTCCTCTCTGGCTCAGTGAAATTTCTACCATTGAAAGGTGCCCTGCTTCAGCAAGAGGATGTCTCTACTAAAGTCACCTGTATATATAGAGAAGTAAAGTTTATGCATCCAAGGAAAATAAAAATTTAGACTTCTGGTGTCAAATAGCAGCTTAGCAGGGAATTAGGAAGTTGCAGTTTTAGACTGAGCATTTTAACACCCATACACAGTATGCACTCTTGTTTTTTTTTTTAAATCTAACTGAAATGTTAGCCATTACATGAAATCCATAATCATATTTTCTGCTCTATGCTACAGCATCTAAAACAAGTGAGGAGTTCATGCAGGAGGAAGAAACTACTTGGATGATGGCAATGCTCTCAGTTTGTCAAATCTTGCAGAACTTAAAAAAAAAAAAAAAGACTGTACTCAAAGACAATAGTGAGAACTTAGCACCCGTAGCATTGTTATGGATTAGTATATCTGGAAAGAGTTGGAGTTAGCCAAAAGAGGATGTTAGGTAAGTATGAAGAAGGACAAATGATAGTCGAGTTTGGAGTCTAGGTTCTCCGTTCTTTTGTGAGTATGAAACTGGGATTTTGCCACCTGTGCACAGCTGACACTGGCTGAGCAAAGAGCCATCCTGCTTTTGAGCAGATTCAAATGGATGTACATGATAACCATGCAGCAGGCATATAAGGAAGGTAGTTTTGTGTTTTTTGTTACCTGGGAGTTGCTCCGGATAGTCCTTGGTCAGTAGAGTGCTCTGCAAGTGCTAAGTTCTCTTATGACAGATGAGTCCCCAGCTCGGACTGCATATTTCATGATTGTGCATTGTTATTCCCAGTGCAGTGACTAGTGGGAAGACATCAGAGAAAAGGCATCTTTTAAAATAAAAGTAATCATGAGGGTCCACTTAAAAAAAAAGTATATGTTGACAATACTTTAACATATTAGAAGTTGAAACATTATGGAATTCCTCATAGTGTTATTAAGCAAAGATAGCCTGCTGGCCTGCTGCAGCAATTAGTTCAGTATATGTCTCTTGAGTCAAAAAAGTGGAAGGGAAGAGAGATGAATTCTTGCCTCTGGCAAAGCATAATTCTTCACTGTTGTCTTAGCACCACATTAGGAGTTACGTAACGCAAATTCTCTGTGGTATAGGTCATGTTGCTATCATTGTCTGGATTCATTTGGGAACGCAGCTGTTTGTCCAGCGGGAAATTTTGCATCTGTTTTCCTGTTACTGAAAGAAAATGACATAGATCTAAACCCTGATTTACCCCTACAAAACCTCTGTAGAAGAATTTGGCTAGAATCCTAAAACGAGTATGCATCTGAGTGTAATGAATTTGGCAAATGACATTTAAGTCAATTATGTGATAAAAGAGCTGGGAGCTGCGGAGAGTAACTAATTAATATTACAATATAAGTGTTTTCATATAATTGCTGAACTACTGTAACTATAGGAATTACATTTGATTTCACTGAAGTTTTTTAGGAAATCAGCTGAAAACATGTCAGTCCTAGAACACTTTATGTATATGCGTGCTTAAAACTGTTAAATGCATTTTAACTCTGGAAAAAAGAAAGTACTCTCCTATTGAAAAAAAAGTAAACTTTTATTAAATCCAAACTCTTGTAAGGAGTTTTTCTTTTTTTTAGCATTTAACTTCTGTTACCGTCTACTAGACCTCATACGTAATTGACAGTGGTGTGTTTTTGTTTTTTTTTTTTTTTTTTTTTTTTTTTTTTATGAAACCTCTACGCTCAGGAGAATTCCTAGTTAACCAGAAGAAGCCACCTGCTAAGAGAGCAGGACCATCAGATCTAAGTAGTCTGCAAGGCTCGACTTTACAACTTCTGTGATCTCAGTGATGAAAAAGATGTTTATGGGCTTATTGCCATAAAACTGATGAATTTCTGGTCTCGTCTTTTCACTATGGACATTCAAGAACAGGGAACAATTACTTAGAAAGTGGGAAAGTTTACTACCCTCAGTCAATGCAAAATAATGTTTCCTATTTCAGGTCTTTGTTTTATAGCAGTTACTGGCCCGTACGATTCTTGCAGAAGACTGTGTGAGAGAAGGCCAGTCCTTACAGAGAAAAATTTCATGATTGCTTAGGATTTGGAGTGGAGGTGTCTTAACCAAGACTGACACAGAAACAAGTGGAGAGGTCCATGCTTCTCAATTTAAGGAGAAATGGTCCCTCCAGAGGCTTTGCTATCCTCTGTAAGAGGAAAAGAAAGACTCCTGCCCCTCCTGATTACAAAGGTTTCAGGAAGGGCAGCCACAGGTGCTCTCCATTTCTGGTCTATTCCAGCACCTTAAAGAGGCCTCAATCTCATTTTGAGATCTGTAAGGACTGGGGGGCTGGGGGGAGTAGCTGACACCCCAGAGGGCTGCGCTGCCATCCAGAGGGACCTGGACAGACTGGACAACTGGGCG
>JAWLRI010000199.1:415242-446208 GCA_034781795.1 Crypturellus tataupa | reverse complement strand
TGCAGGGGGGTTGGACTAGATGACCTCTAGAGGTCCCTTCCAATCTTAGGCATTCTGTGATTCTATGATTCTATGATTCTATGATTCTACAGTGTTGCTGCAGGGCTGAGGACTATACCCACAAAGTCTTTGTTCTTTTGGACAGAAGAGTCATGAAAGAAATAATGCAAACAATAAAGGTGTGTACTGAATCTTTATGTGGAAGATAGGCAGCATTTCTACTTTTGTAAGATTACTATTTTTGTGTCTTCTACATAGCTGTCATGTAAATGTTGATCATCTCTACTTCCAAGGTCATTTCTGATATTATTATTGATTTTTGCCCAGAGAGATGAAGTCAGTAAGAGCTTCAAATACTGCAGTTCTGAAGCAAATCTGCTTACTTAACATTGCAATTTTTAGATTTGGGGGCCAAATTTAAAAAAAAAGCAAAGATATTCAAAATCTTCACTTATATTGACTTTCCTGTTGTGGGACAAGGGCCTCCACCTCTAGGTGCCCTTTGCACCCAGTTGGTGTGTGAAGAGCCCCTCAGTGCAGAGAGGAGCGCTGAGCGGAGAGGGTGGTATTACCCATAATCTCAAGTGGATGTTTACCAGCCCAGGAGCTGAAGAGGCCACAGCACCATTCAGGGGTTTGGGGCCTGTTTGGCTCCGGGGTTGGTAAATATTCACCTGAGATTGTTATTATGAGGATGGAGGTAGCAGGAGGGACAGGGTGGCCTATGTAAGGGTAAAGCATCTTCCCTTTGCATTTGTACTGAGGCCACTAGGCTAGTAGTCAATTGCCAGATCTTGCTTTCCTCTAAGGCCAGTGCTGCAGAGCAGAACTGCCTACTGTAACATGCAAAATCGTTCTGACATCTTACTGCTGTTTGCTTTCCAGCTGACTATTCTGATTTTCTTTAGGGCTAAAAAAATAGCAGAGTGAAACATTTATCACGCTTTGCCTGTCGTTGATGTGTTAACATCACATCTTCTTCCCTGTTGAACTCTACAATGCAGCTTCACTACTTGTTCGTTGAGGTTTATCTTCCTCACATTATGAAGGATGATGATCGTTCAGTCACAGCGAGTATATGCACTGACCCCTGGACAGTAAGCTTAGACAGACCCACCTGTATCTCCTTGGCATAAGTAAAAGGTGATGGCTGAATCCCTCAAGTACATTTTTTTCAAGACTTTAGTCTCATCATTGTAGGACTGAAAGAAAACAGATGGGTCACAGAGTGCCATCTTCTCCAACTGCAGAAAAAATGAGCAATAGATATTAAAATTCAAATTTATTCTCATACCAGGGACCACAGAGCACTTGCCAAGATATTATGAAAACTTCGTATTTGTAGTAAAAGATCAAAAGTCACAGTGCTAATGGACAGCAAGATCATGGGAGAGACTAACAGCACCACTATCCTACATCTCTTCAAAGTTAGAGAATGATCTCCTCAACTGGTTCCAAAATAGAAATCTTTCACTGTATTCACACAGGTGCAGTCTAGTGATCAGTTAATTTTCTGTTACTTGGGTTTGCATATTTCACCACCAGCTCAACTAATGAGACAGGCGACATTAGCTTTCCCTCAGCTCTGCTTTATTCCTTTATTTCTGTTAGAGTTGTGATGATTGTGCCTGCGTAGGCTGCAGCAGAACTAGTCATCTTTTGGCTCATATGGTGTGTTCATAAATGCACTGCAAGGATCACAAACATCCTAATGGGGATGTGAGGGTTGCTATGTAATTAAGCCTGTAAGGGTACCAGAAAGCCAAATGTGTTCATCAATCTCAATTCAATTGTAAGGAGTTTGGAAAACTATGTGATGCTTTGAGAACTTTGTAAAAAGCACCTGCTGAGCTGTAGAAGTGGTGGTGGAAATGGCAGTGTAGTGCTGGAGTCAGCATGGAGCTCAGGACGCGCCTGAAGCACGACACTCACACCGCGTATGTGGAGCTCAGGCTGCGCCTGAAGCACGGTGCTCGCACTGCGTATGTGGAGCTCAGGACGCGCCTGAAGCACCGCGCTCGCACCGCGTACGTGGAGCTCGGGCAGCGCTGCCGGCCTTCCCACGGGTTCTCGTTTCCAGATGCAGCCCTAGTTACTCAGCTCAACCACATGATTCATTGCCATTAAAAGCCTTTTTACTGGTTGTTTTTCCAGAGAACAACAAAAATTCATCACTTCTTTGTTTGCACTGGTATGTTGAAGTATGGTTTTATTGGATTTTCTCAAAGTCTTTTTTTTTAAATGTTATGAAAACAATCCTACTCATTGGAGCTGAGGTGTCAGGAAAAGCTGGTTTAGCCCTTAGTACATGTAATCATTACAAAGCCGTCTTTTCTACAGCATCTCTTTCCAAAAAAAAAAAAAAAAAGAAAATATATTTTTCTAAAAGGTTCTGTCAAGTTTAGCATATTTACGAGAACGTAGCCCATGTTCCTTGGAATGCTGATGCTTGTCTCGCTTTCCTCTGACCTCCCTGCAATTCAAAAATAGTTGTTCCTACCCCACTGAACTTTCTACATAAATAAATCTAATCAATGCCAGCTCCATGTGAAGAAAATACAGTCTATTTAAAGTTATTAGCTAACATTGCAGATAATTCCTGCCCTCTCTGGTCCCCCTGGAGTTGCTTGCTCTTTCTAAATGGATCCCCTTTGGATACAGTGTGTGTCCTTTCTGACTTGCTCTCTCTGCCTGGTTGTAGGTCTGGAAGTGAAGGAGGGTCCTCCCGCAGATATCACTTAATAAATTCTCCATTAATTCAACTGGGAGAGATCAGTGCATTTTATACATTCCTCCAGAAGGAGCTACCAAAGTGGATTTGATGCTGAATTAGAAAGTATTAATTTAAAATTTAAATTTAAAAGAACATACCCATTTAAAAGAGTATGCCCATTGGTAACATTGAATGAAATCCCATATATAATAAACCTGACCATTGCAAACAGTTTAGTTTTCCACTATTTTTTAACAAACTTAGGATAATACTTTCTATTTTGTTTGAGATTTATTTGCAAAGAGTCTAGTGTTTGATCTGCATATTCTCCCCCAAATTCCAAAGTTCTCTGCAAAATCATGCAGCACCCTTGATCTACAAATTCCCTTTTGAAAAATCATCTCCTTTCTTACTTGCTTCAGGACTAATATAGTATGAACATTGAGTTTCCTTCACTTTTAAGTGCTGTAGGCAGTTGTTTTATAGTGTATATATGTATGTATCTCTCTTATTGAATCTATAAGATATTGTCCTTTGTTTCAAAATGCTAGAGTTTGTATTTTTACTCCAACACTTTATATTTTGTCAGGCTGTGCTGCATCTCAAGTTGGCAAAGTAATCATCTCTTACCACCTCCATTCCTGATTGCTTATTTTTTCCCATGAGAATGTCCTTTTGAACAACTTATTTAACTTGTGTAAGGGAATGGAAGTTCCATTCCTTCAAAATGCAAAGGCTCCCAGCTTGCCCTTCTGTTTCTTTCTCATCAAAAGCTATTATGGATGTGTGCATGCCTTTTTTCCCTTTTCTGGCAGATTTCCATCAAAGATGGAAGCATCATTTTGGGTTTATCCACCAGACTGGAAGTCTCCTGGCATCAGTGAAGTACAGCAAGATGGTACATCTTGTTTCAGCCCAGAATAAAGTTATTTCCTTGTGATAATTAGCTTTTGAAGCTTTAAAACCTGCCTTTTTTTTTTCTTGGCATACTTTTTCTCCCTTTATTCTTTGTCTGTCCTTAGTGACTAGAAAATGACATTGTTTAGGGGAGTATACGCTGTAGAGGAGACCAGATCCAAGAGATTAAATACTATTCTTTTAAGATTGATGTAATGGCTATGAAGCTACCCTCTTAAGTAAATTTTAGCACTAAGTATGGAGCTGGCAGTCCGTATGTCAGATTGCACTGATATGCTTTTCAAGGTTTATTATTGCTATAAAGTTGTGGAACAATAAATATGAGAGGAACATTGTGAAATCTTTGAGACCATCTCCTTGCACTGCAAAATACCAACCATCCGCACATAATTCCAGTGTGGAGGAGACTCCACTGTCTCACCACCAACCCAACCCCTGCTCCACCACCTTCTGCGTTAGCAAGGGTTTTGAAGTGTCCAGCCTCAGCCCTTGCTGCATCGCTTGAGTACTTGGTCATCTTTTCTACAAGTTGAGCGTCCTTCCTGGGTCTTGGTGTCTCTTAGGGCAGTCCCCACAAAGCCTCTGGAGCTAGCAGAGCTGGCGGGAAGCAGACAAGGGGGCTCTTGGTCCACCTACGTGACCCTCCTGTGCCAACTGTGGTTCAGTTGCAGCCACCTCTGAGATCTCAGAGGAGCAAAGGGCTGTGTGCAGTTCCAGACTGAGGGCTGTGCCTCAGCAGAAAATGTTAGCCCTATGTGCAGTGTATGTGAGCACTCACCCTGGGTCTGTTTAAATGTAAGTCTTTTGTGAAGCAGGGTGTGCGCACATAGAATCATAGAATGCCTAAGGTTGGAAGGGACGCATGTGGATACATCAAACAGCTGAAGAGAATCCTTGACTTGTGGGAGTTCATAGGGGAAGGGACAGACTGGTGAATAACTAATGGTTTTGGTCTTCAACAGTGTGGCTATTTTGCTCTTTGAGCTGTACAGTGAGGTCAGGGCAACAGAGGGGAGAAGAGCAGCTTTTATAGCTTGGCAGGATAGTAGATGGCCTGCGATTCCTGTTTGTCCCAGGGGACAGTGACCTCCCGCAGCACAGGAGCAGGTTCTGCTGCTCCTGGGTTTCCGTGCCTTGTCCCAGCGAGCCCTGTGTGTTCCTAGAGAGGCAAGTCCCTTCTGCCGCTGCCCCTGGGAGCCTCTGTGCGCTCGGCGGCACCAAACGGCCGTCCCCTGAGAGAGACAGCGCAGCTAAAAGACAGCCCGTATGTGTATTAATGACCAACTGCGGTGTTTATCTGATCTAATTTTTGCTATGCCTGGAAAGTACTTGACGCATAAGTCTGTCTTCTGGTGTTCTCTGGAGAATAATGTTGCTTATCTTGGTTTTGCAGCTCCAGTAAATCTTTTGCTAGCTGTCTTTACCAAGAGATCTCTTAGATGCCCGCTGCTAGGTCGGGTGGGATTTTCCAGTGTGATAGGCTTTGCTGTGTGTTGATTTTATCTGTTCTATCACAGGAACTTTTGATTAGTGTAGCACCTGGCTTTTCCATAGATACATGTCAAATATTTACATCTTGAAGATGCTATACTGGGAAAGAAAGATGCAAAATCAATCTGCGATATAGGCCGTCCCAGGTTTATTGGTTTAGAGTGGATATATTTATGCCTAATTCCAGCGGTGTCAAGAGTTCTTCTCTGCTTTGACTCTTCCCCTCTCTCTATAATGAAGTTAGGGCCTTGGCAATCAGCGGTGCCAAGATATAAATATCGGACAGAGATTCTTTCTTCGAACCTGCACCAAACATTTTCCATGACTAAAGTCTTGGGCACAGTCCTTGTTGTTTTGGTGGCACTTGTGGCTGGAGGCTGGACGGGCCCTGCCGTGCCAGGCATGCTAGTGACATTGCTAAGAAGCAGCCTCTGCCTTAGGGAACTCTCAGTCATTGAGATTTGGATGAAGCAATGGGCTAGGGAGAAGGGAGACAACAATAACATGAAGCTGTGACACAGACCGGCTTCTTGAAAACTCGGTGCGTGCTATCCACCCCTGAGAAGCAATAAGTATGTCAGGTAAAAGGTGCAAATTGTTTCTCTGCTTTAATATGTAAAATTTATACATTCCATAACAATGATTAAATGTGTGGAAAAGTGACCACCCAGAGGAACAACTTAAGAAAAATGTTGAGACACGTATAAATTGCATTACAGGAATTATTCAACAAAGCATTTTCTTCCTTTTTTTTTTTTTTTTTTTTTTTTATCTAGAGTCAAGCCAAGGAATTATCTATAATATCTCTGAATACTTGAAATAACCAAAAGCCATTTGTGAAGGAAAATACATATGCAGGTAATGATGGAGTTCTGCCCTCCAAGGGAACATGCTGTGATAATCACTTTACTGGGTGCACAGTATTGGTAGAGGAAAGGAGAGGGGATTCCTATTTCCAGGAATGCACTTTCATGAAAACACTTTTCCTTCTCATATGTCTTCTTTTCAGTGTTCAGTGTTTTTAACATCACTCCATACATCCTTTGATGGATTAGAACAAATGGAAAAAGAAAAACAATCCTCACATGCTGCTAAAAAAGAAATATCTCGGGCTCCTTTTGGTGCCTTTCCTTTCTCCAAAGGGAAAAGCACTTGTGCACACCAGAGCCAAGAAATCCTGAGTACAGGCAGCGTGGCTCATCCTGGCCATCTCGCCATCCTGCAGTGAAACCCTGGGCAGGTGGCACCTCATGCAAGGGAGGCTGCACCGGTGGGTGGCTGAGGTCCATGTGTCTGTCTTTTTTTTTTTTTTCCTTGGTGGTAACAAACTTGTGAAAACAATTGTTAAGAGCTGGTGCTGCAGCCAACTGGCAGAACAAGAAACCGTTTCTGAATTGCAGCCAGAAGTCACTTGTAAAATACTCTGGTGGCTCTGGAGGGCTTGCTGCATCCCAGGCTTGTTAATTCAGCACCTGGCACACTTCAGGCCTGTTACAAACCCCACTGGGAAACGATAATTGCAGCCTCTCGCACGCAGAGGAGCAGAGGGAAATGCAAGAGGTGAAGTGCTTTGATACGGCGGTTGGCTCCGGCCAGCACCTCGCAGTCCGACGGCAGCTGCTCCTGGATATCTGCCAGGCATTTCCCAAGGACAGCAGTGTCTGTACTGTGTAGGGTGTGTGGTGTGCGCCTGGAGCATGCAGCAACGCCGGGCGCACAGGCAGATGCATTGCACATAACCGCCCCACGCAGCTGGCGCATCCCAGCTTCGCTGCGTCGGGAGAGGTGCCCATTTGAGGAGGGTCCTGGGGATGCCAGCTTTGTAGAGCTGCAAAGCAAGTCATTTAGCCTCTCTGTCATGGCCTGTACTTAGGCATATTAGCGTAGTCAATATTCTAAATCCTTAGTACAAAGTTGCAATTTTAGCACAAATTTGCAGGTAATAATAAAGAACGGTGTGGCTGCTCTAGTTTACATCAAGCTGGTAACGCACATACCATGCGTTATGCCCTGGTAATGCCTCTGCATTAAGACTTTATCTTTGATCTACCACAATAGTTTGCCTCACCCAAGGGACCTCAAGGCTTTGAAAAGGAGGACCCTGATTTTTAAAATTTATTAGCCTATGCTCTACACTCTCCCAAAGGGAAGAGGTCTTTTTGTTTGAGGATTAAGTAAAATCTATATCAAATTATATCACATCAGGCAGGTCCTGGAAAGACGTTTAGAACATGGCACCATATGGTTTCAGGCACCTATGTTATAGGCCTCGTGCTTTATATCTTTGAAAACAAAGCCTGATTCCTGCCTCTGAGAAAGTTTTGGATAGAACACCCTATTCAAAGAATATACAGGCTAAAAGTGTTTCAGACTGTTTCTGAACTCTTCTTTCATGAAAAAACTAGGGCGTTTGTAGGCTGTGGACATGATGGAAATCTGAATTAGCCTCACATTTCAGAGAGCACAACAAACCTAAGTGGTTTCACTTCAGTTTTCGTTTATACTTGTCAAAAACAGAACACAATATAGTGTAATTTACCCTGAATTTTTCCTAAAAATTGCATTTAGACTGACTCGTTTGTGTTTCTGTGGTGTTTGTGCTTTCTGTGATTTCTGACATGCTGCACATTTCCGTAGCTCTGCACTTGAATGTGTTCTGTCTTAATCACTGACTTTTTTTAGTGCCTTCCTCAAGCTGTTTAAGTTGAGGGTTGGAAAGCCCTAGGAAGTTGTGTGTCCTGTATTTTCAAGAGCAAGACCTGGGAATGAAGGATCATTTCACTTGACTTGAGATCTCAGTGTTCTACTGAAGACCTTTCACTGCCTTTCTTCCGTCTTCAGGATCTTTCAGTTGAGCAGCACTGCAGGGATTTATGACTTTAAGCTTGACTGTCTCCTTTCCAGAGCTGTTTTTTCCATGAGTTGCTTAGCCTGAAGTTTTATGATAAACTTTCCACATGGGAGCGTGGCTATTCTTGTTACCATGTTATATATGTATAGAAATGCAGCCCTGGAGATGTGTAAGTCTTGCTGTGAGACCTGCTCCAACTCAAGTGCCCACCTCAGAAGTGGCACTGTCACCTACGGTTGGTAGCTACTCGTTTGAACCTCTTCATGGGTAAATAGCAACTGTGAATATAGAGGACTTCAGCATCAGTAAATTGAATCCCGTCCATTTCCAAGCATCCTACAATAGGCTTATAACCTCTCCCAGGGGAAAGACTTCAGTGTGAGCTCTGCAGCCAGTCTTAGGATTGTGCATTGACTTTAAACTGCCATAAATATGACAGAGCGTGGATTTCCAGGGAAGGGAGTCACTAACTGGAGGAACAGATGCCCTTTGCAGCATCCCAAAGGACATCCTTCAAGGGTGAAGGATGCTCACATGGAGCATGGGGAGGCTTTGCATTTGGCAACACTGGGTCCTAAATCTGTGCTAGCACTACAGTTGTCAGCAAGTTGTTCTCCTACCTCTATGCTTTTCCAGATGTTCAAGCAGTGAAGCTGCATTTTACTCTTATTGGCAACTGTTTGACAGTGCTTTTGCTTTTAAAATAAATACAAAAAGCTGGTGTCTTAAATCAGATAAAGTATAAATATACTTTAAAACCACATTTGAATACACTCGCTGTTGCTCACCTGCCAGGACTCAATTCAGCTGCTACCATTACTGCAGCTCAGATGATACTTGGCTGAACACTTCAAGGAGCTTTTCTCCCCTTGGTATTTAGATGTTTTGATGTTACTGGAAATGCACTTCTTTCAGCTGTGATCTTAGGAGAGACCTCCCTCTCCCATGTGCTGTCTGTGGTGTGTCCAAACGATTATTTCATTGTGAAATTGCCTGCTCCATGCGTTGATGGAATTCTCGCCACTGTTTTCAAGGGGAAAAGGATGAAGCCTTAATGGATTAAGACTTTATATGCCTTCCTTATTTTACAGCATTTCAGTTTACCTTTGACCCCTACGAAAATATTTAGTAAAACAGATTCCATACCAGGTCACCTGCAGCTTTACAAATTCTCTAAAGTGCATTTCTTTACCCCTGGCAAATTCAGAAAGTAGATGGCTTTTCTTTGGTACAAAGTGTGGGCTTTCTAATGCATAACCCACAAACAAGGGTTGCAAACACATTATACTGCAATAATTTTATGTCCTTTCATTGCTGGAGGAAGAGAAGTGCTGTCTTAAAGCTATGCTTTGGAAACACTTCTGATGGTGAGTTTTGATTTTTTCCCTGTTAATGGAGGTGTAACTTAAATCACTTCTTGAATCACCTCTACAAACTGTTTTCACATTCAATTACAGTCTTAAAGCATCAGCCTTAAGCACATCTGGAGATGCCAGCCTGAAAACTACTCGCCTAAGCTCGGGGATCCAGCACAGGAGGTTGGTGTTTGTTGGGCCAAATTACCCTCAAGAGAAACCTCTCTTTCCCTATTCTGCAAAGAAAAGGAAGACAGACAATCCGGTGCCTACAGCTGGGTGAGAGGCATTGAGGCCTCCTCATGTACAAACTGAACAAGGGAATACATATTCTCTTTTAGTTATCGAGAAATATGTTTTATCCAAGTCCACGTTTCTAAGATAGCTGCCATATTCCCTTCTGATTTGGGTTTCGATTAGCAAAGACCTTGTGAAAAATAATATCCCCATACGGATTTTATGACTTGCCAAACTGTATTTATTCTTTCCTCTCATGCTATCAGTTGAGTAGTTGATTTCTTTATAGTAGTTTTTTTATAGCACTTTACCAAGTTTAGTCCTTCTGACGGTAAAACAATCCTGAATTTAATATGAAATACCATTTAGATCTTAAGGTTTATCTGGTAAGCAGAAGGAATATGACAAGTTAGACAGTTGTGGTTCACTGTATTTTTTTTCCAGCAGACCAGTGTAACTAAAACACTGGAGTTTAGACGTGAAAAATGGGAAGGCTTTGCTTTCTTTTCTGCACTTGGAGAATGTCCTTGAGAAATTATTTTACAGCAAAAAGAGGATGTAGGATGGCTATGGCGAGTCACTTAGTTATAGGCACCATTAATTGTAGTGGGATAGTCTTTATTCTTTCACTTTCTTCATCGACTGGTCGACACTCTGCTGCCCTTCCTCTGATCTGTCCTCACTGGGGTCTTGTTTGCTCACTGGTGCTCTTGTGGATATTCATTCCCTTTGCTCTGCTCCCTAATAACACTGCAAACTGGAAAGCCACAAGTCTGTCTGTCTGGAAGACCCCAAGTTGATGGACATCTGTGTCTGTAATAATACCAATTATTTTTAATAATGAGGAAAATTTAATACATTGAATCATTTTTCCATACTGACTGTGTGAAATGTAATTGAAGTCCTTGTTGCAGAAGCTAAGTCAGATACTGAAAAAAAGCAAGATCTTTTGAAGATACATGACCTTGGAAAAGTTCAATATTTTGTCAGTTATAGTTCTTACTTTTTACACATGGTAACTTCATTCTTTGATCTGAATCAGAAGCTCAGACAACTTGTACAAATGAACATCGTCTCTAATAAAAGTGTATATATATCACAGATTTCATCTTGGAAAAACACAAATTTCTCCACAAAAACAATGCTCAGATCACAAAGTGAAGGGCTCAAAAGTTAAATGATGGTGGAATTAGCATTTTCTGCTCTTAGTAGCATCCCCCAGTGTGTGGCTCATGAGCACTGGCATGGAGATGATTGCTCTTAGAGGTACAGCTCCCAGGAGCGACACTGACCAGATTCCTTCTTCGTAGGCTGCGCAATATGCGAGTAGGACGTGTTTAGGGAAATAGCTCATGGCAGTGGAGATTAATTATGTTATAGAATGTATTGAAAGGGTGGCAACACACATTTTATTTGCCTTTTCTCACTATAGCAAAATGATGGGACTAGGGGTTCCCCTGTTTTCCCAATTTTTTTCTTTTCAGTGGCTAATGGAGAACTTGGTTATTTTTTTGTTAATGGTTCTCTCTCCACTGACATTCCATAGAAGAAACCTTGTTAAAGGTTTTTCCCTTTACTTGACTGTCAGTGAAAGTAGAAAAGCAGGATTTTGCCTATGGGATTGGTATAACCATTTAGAGATGAGCAGTGGAGCGAAATGGATGACACTTCTGTTTAGACAAGGATTCTGTTCCTAGCTCTGTCCAAAGTGACCTTGTGCCGCCTTCCTAATGCCCCTGTATTTCATCGCTGACGTGCGTGATGGATGCTTGCCTTCCTCACAAAGTAGC
Source organism: Crypturellus tataupa (assembly GCA_034781795.1). Classification (NCBI taxonomy): domain Eukaryota; kingdom Metazoa; phylum Chordata; class Aves; order Tinamiformes; family Tinamidae; genus Crypturellus; species Crypturellus tataupa. The sequence continues at coordinate 434,853 of JAWLRI010000199.1, read as the reverse complement.
TGTGCTTAGTAATAAGCTTTCTGAAGTGCCCTGCATCGTTAGACACAAAGTAAAATTCCTGGGTCTCCACTGAGACTTTCCCGGGCAAACAAGGCACTGTAGCAACCATAGCTGCTACTCCAGATTCCCTCTTTTTCCTTAAGTTGTTTTTATAAACAACACAGGGCTGGTGGGCTTAAGGAACACGCTCAGAGTAAGGAGATAAGGCCTCCTTGGAAGTGTAAATAACATAAATAAAGTGAGATTTGTTTTTTCACTCACAGTTAGTAACTCAGGCAAATCTGAGAGGATTTTGCTGCAATGCCATAACACCTTTCAGATTGCTTAGAACTCTCCTTGTCAGAGTCTAAAATCTTATCACAAACCCTTATGAGCATGCAGTTAAAATACTCTAATTTTCATCTGTCCTTATTTCTAGAAGCAGAGGCGCTTTATGCATTCAATCTCAAAAAGAAACCAAAATTAAATTGAGGCTGATTGGCCAGGGTATATATAACAAGAGTAAAGCAGAACTTGGTTTGCTAGCAATTTTTACAAATCACATTCTTCAACTCCATAATAATTTCTTCTTGTTGTTGCATGTGGCACCTTGAGAATCTATTTGGACACAATGGGAAAGTCAACATGAAGGTTTTACTATTTCAAGTTTTTTCAGATATTTCATCTAAATATATTAATGGAGTTTAGATATAACTTCATGGACACCCATGTATAAATGTTTTTGTATGCATTTGCTCTAAGCTTTAGTGTTCCTCATTGGCTTTACCATGTAGAAGAAAAAGCTGGATAAAAATCTGGGTTTTAGCTCTATGCAGATCGACTCTTTTTATGTGCTTGTTTTGCACTTGGTTGCACTGTGTCCAGTTTTCCTTTGTATGACAGTTTTTCCCTTAGTTGGATGGGTCTTTCAAGCAAACTCCCCAAAATGCAAAAAAGTACAGATTAAAGAAAGCCTAAACTGTGACATTTAAACCATTTTAAATCTTACTCATTTGTGGTTGAAGAATGTTTCAATGTCAAGATTCGATTAGGATATACAGTAAAAAAATCAATAAAAAATAAAGAACTTATAAGTTAATTGGTTAGAGCTGAATATATTAACAAGAGCAAAAGGTGCATGTGAATGTCCTTGCACTAAAAAACCATACACAGAAGCTTACTGGGTTTTGGAACCCAATGTGCTAAACTGCAAGCAAGAGCCAGATTTCAGTTGCTTTAATGTTTTTCTCCCTGTTCCAGCATCCCATCTTATCATCACTCCAACCATGGGTTTTTGGTATTTTGACACCTGCTGGGTCTCAGGTTGAGCCGAGTTAATTAGCCCATATGTTGTTGTTCATTTCAATAAAAATGCCAGATTACTTGTAGAGAAATTAAGCAATCTTTTCAGCCTCTGAGCATAGCCTCATGGGACAGCCAAGGACAGCTGTAAAGTTCTTCTTTTTAAGAAGTTCTGGTTAATGTCAGCTGAGAAAGCTCTTGGTAAACAAATGAATAATTGATTGCTCAGCTTTCACATAGCTACTGCGTTTCTGGGCTCACATGACTCATTTGTGAACCATTCCTGTCGTCCTAATGCCATAACATTGGAGAAATGATGATTGTTTCTTGGAGGATTCTTCTGTGGACATAGTTGCCAAGACCAAAGCTGTAATGGTTTGTTATTGTGACCTTTGTTATTCCATTAGGCTCAATAGCTTTAAAAAAAATGATGTGTGCATACTTTAGGAAAGTTTTTACCCTTTACATTGACCTGACATCATAGTTTATACTACAAAATGTATTAATGACAAAGTAGTGTTTTCATGTCAGGAGGACAAATTTTAACAACTATAATCTGCCCTTAGTCATCATAAATATAAATGTATTGGTAAAACAGACCTTGTTAATGCAGCCAAGACAAATGCTAGACTATATTTCAAATCAATTGAAGCACTAGTCTATACACTCCACAATTTTTTGTGTAGCCTCAAATACATTATTGTCAAAGAGCTGTTAACATGAATTTTCCAATGGGTATTGTAGAACAGTAATGACCCATCAGACACAAACAATCTTGGCAGTTTTTCTCTATTACGGGAGGATGTATAAATGTCTTTGAGGATATAGTATGGCACAGAGAGCATTCCATTAATACTGTTTTGATGGTTTTTTAATACTTGAAAAATCAACAATAAAAATCCTGGTGAGCATGACAGGAGTTGCAAATCGCCTTGAAAAGTAAACAGTTTAATTTGCAATAAATTCTGTGCATTATAGTTAAGTGAAGCTCCCCCTGTTCAGTGTCATACCTGCTCACTGCAGAAATAATATAAACAGGACTTGCTATTTTCAACTGCTGTAGTACTGCAAAGCCAATATGCTGACCTAAAGTGCTCACTTCTGGTTTTGCTTCCATAAATTCATTACCCGTACACAAGAGGCAGGTTCACATTCTGCCCTGTCTTGCATCCTTACCTTGCATGGGTCTTGCTGAGGCAAAATGTGGCCTTGGTAGAAGCTATGAAACAAAAAGGCTACCCATTTTCTTCCCACTCCTGCTCATGCTGTCCAGCTAGCAGTAGAAGAGCTCTTGCCACAGGGACAGGTCTACTGAGAGGTGCTGAGGAGTCTTGTGAGAAACTCCTGGTATCTGTTTTTACAATATCTTTTTGGATTGAAACTGCCTGTCACCCTAAGTGTCCCTGCCACCAGTGCAACTGAGTCTCTTCTTGTGGAGTCTTTGCTGTAAGAAAACCATGTAGAGAAAGGAGCTAAGGATCTTCCCAAACATCTTTTAGAGGTTTTCAAGGAAAGCAGAATCAAGGTAATTCTGGGTGTTTTTGTGTACGAAGTTGGGGCAAAGGGACATTTCTGTATTCTGCTTGCAGGACGTGTTGAGCTGACCAGCGAAACATATAGAGGAGAAATGGACCAGAAGATGTCCCTTCTCTTGTTAACGAAGCTAAAGAAATGTTTACATCACTTACCATGACACTGCAGCAGAACAAAAAGTTCCTCAATACTTGTGGTGCCCAGAACGTAAGCCACAGATAGGAACAGGTATTTAGCAATGCCACAAAGCCTAAGTAATTCTTAATGTCAGCGAACAAGAAGAAACTTAGCTCAGCATCTCTTCACAAGAAAAAAATACCCAGTGCACATAGTTATTCTGTGCAAATGGATAAGGAGATATTTAGAGACTCATCTTTGTGGTTTTAGACCTAAATCCCTGTGGAAAACAGTATGCCGCTTAGGAATCCTGGATGTAAAATTATCATGCTTCTGCTTGGTGCTGTTTAACTGCTAAATTAATCAAGTACAATTGCTTAAGGCCCTGGAGGGAAGGATGTTATAAATCTTAGAGTATTTGTTCTGGTTTATGGCTGGGGGAAGCTGTATAACTTTAAATCAGAAGTTATAAACATTTGCAATGGCACATTTTCCTTACTTGGGGCACTGTGGCGTGAGTCTTGAGAAACTAAAGAGGGTAAGTTGTAAGGGCTTGCCCTTATATATATATACGTATGTATTTGAAAGCATTGCTTTCAGAGCCGCGGTGCCGGGCCGTTTCTCAGGGAGCTGTTCGCAGCACATCCCGCGCTGGCGGGTAGAGGGCAGTCGGATACAAGAGACGGACGGTGCAGGGAGCTCTGCCCCAAACTGAGCCCTGCTCCCTGTTTCCCAGCTCTAGGCTCAGGATGTAGAGTACTTTTCCTCCTTCCTATAAGTTTTCACTTAATCTGAGACAAAAAGATATGAGTTCACTGTAGCTGGATTTCAAATTCTCTAGAATCAGAAGAACCGCATGTACAATTTGAAAGTCATTTGATCCTGCAAGTAATTGCTGTAAAATCGGCAAGATGACACAAGGTTATGCAGGAACAAGCCAAATGTTGAGAGAGTCTTTCTGCAAATGATATGTACCTGATGTCTGGACAGTTTACAAGTGTTGTGTAGCCCTCATGATTCCATAAAACTTGCCTCAAGTTGGAGCTTGCAAGTTCTCTCTCACAAGATAACTGGTACTTAGAAGTGAGAGTAAGGACAGGTTTGGTTGTCAAACATGGAGCTTCTCTTTTGAGCTGGAAGTAGGAACTACAGAGATACGCAACGAGATTATAAAGTTAGCCTCCCTTAAATGTGAACCTTCTTGAGATTAAAATCAAGCTGTCTTGAGTTATTTTCCAGGCTGTAATCGGGGACAGCGTGCTGAATGTGTGCTGTTCTCATGCACTGCACGTCATGCCCCTCGGGATTTGCAGTTGCGGGAAGCAGAGCTGAAGGCAGTTCATCTCCCTCAGAAAACACACGTGTCTACCATTTCAGCAGAGGGATCTTTGCCTTCAGTTTACAGGACAAGGTCCTGAAAAAGTTGACTCTTTTTTTTTTTTTTTTTTTTTTGCTATATTTACAAGCAGGACAAGTGGAGGACAAGCATATCATGTTTGCTCACTGTGTGATTTGCTGCTAAACCCTTCAGGACCACTGAAGACATCTTCCAGATAGCGGGGGAGAAGCTGAAGCATTTGGTTTGAGGCACACAGCCCCAAAGAATCAGCCTTGCTCTTTCTGCCGCAGCCAGATGCCTGGTTACGGATTGCAGCTTCTGTAGGACAGCTGCCCTGTACACCCTGACATGGCTTGGCTGACTCGACAGGCAAAGCAGTCAGGTGGGCTACGAGCATGTCATTGCCTCAGGTATCAGTCACCATAGAGCTAGTGGTGAGGCTAGGGGAGAGACCAGCTCCAGGAACAGTGAAGATCTGGGTCATTCCTCCAGTAACATGGAGGCACCATGACCCAGGCTCTCCTTCCCACTCTGAGATAAGGGAGGGCTTCTGGCTGGCAGGAGGACGCAGTGCTTGCATTGCTGGAAAGGGTCACTGGGGAAGCTGCTGCAGAAATCGTAAGGCAGAAGTTGAGCTTTTTTTTTCTTCCACTTGTTTAAAGGACAAAAGGGTGACCAAGAGTGTGTGTTGAGTATAAATGACTATGTTTTTATGGCTGGACCTGAAGCAAGCAGCAAGGTTTACCTCAGGGTGCTGAAGCACAACAAGGCTGTTTCATAGATGTCCATGGATCACTCCTGAACCCTCTGGCCGCTCTTTCCAGACCAGGTCATGTCTGACCATGAGGTGTGTGGTGGGCTGGGCTACCAGGGATGAGTGAAGACTTGTGAAACTGAGCAGGTGAAGTTTAAACCTTCCCCCGTGCCCAAAGCCCCTGATCCAGCCCACGGGGCTCAGACAGGAGCTGCAGCTTTGCAGGCCCCTGGCTCGTTCCCGACCCGTCTTTGTGCCAGGCAAGTGTAGTGTCTTCCCCAGCTCTCCAAGCCCCCAGGAGCAGTCACCGGGCAGAGTCTCCCCCAGAGATACCAGCAGGGCTTTAAAAATGTTGCCAGGAACAGAAACACCAGGGGATGGGGCAGCATGAGGAGGTGGCCCAGGGACTCCTGCTTCGTGGCCTCAAATGGTGGTGCATGGTTTACATGCATGGGGCAACGTGGAGCCAGCGTGACAGTAGAGCTGCCTCTAACAGCCAGCCTTGCGGGACGGGACTCAACCACGTGCATCTCACCCTCCCTGCCTGAGCCTTGACAGCACGGCCCAAGCCTGTTTGCAGCAGCTGTAGAAAGAAACAGGGCTGCTCCATCACGTGTAATCGATTTTTTATTAGGACAATTTCCTGGGGAGCCTTCTTGTCTTCTCTGACATTTATCTAGGCCTCGAGAGGCAAAGGAAAACAACCAATATTCTAGAGGAAACAGACTGGTGGGGCTGCTCCACGTAAGGCTGGAGCAGGGCTGTTGCTTTCAGAAGTGCCATTCGCGAGCCCGAGGTGAGCGGGGCTTGGCCTCGGCCGCGCTGGACCGGCCTCTGGTGAGAAACCCTGATGGTGAGGGTCAAGAAGCTTGGGTTTTATTCCTCTGCTTCAATGTTGTTATAAAAATAAATCTCTTTGGAGATATTCATAAAAAATAATGGAAGTCTTGAATAGAGCTTTTTTTTCCCTCTACCAAACTAATAAAATGTATTGCTTTTTCTCCCAACTATTTTTATATTAGCAGGCAGTGGCTGCCGCTGTAAAAGAACAGTTCTAGTGCTATAAAATGACTCCAGATGGAGACCCTCTTCTAGTCCACTGACTTGAGGTCCAAGCAAATCTGAAACGTAATGCTTGTCCTGATGGTCACCATCCTCATCCAGGGAATATGGGAATGTGTTTGGCTCAAGGAACCGCAGCAATCTCCCATTACAGCATCTGATTTATTAGATGTCTGTTGAAACAATAGTTTTGGAATATTTTTTAGGTTTGCTCTAAGAAAAGGAAGAAAATGCGGTGAATGAAATGGGGCTTATTCTCCGGGCTTGACAAGCATAGCACAGAACTCAGTCCCCAAAGACTTGGTGCTAAAAGTCACACTAAAAATCTGGATCCACTGCTCTGTGCAGATGGTTTTTCCGTCTGCTTGGGAAAGTCACTGCGGCTTTCTCCCAACAGCTGATGTGGTTGGGTGCAGCCAAAGCATCCTCGGGGCGTCCTGCCCTCCGGCAGGGTGGGAATTGCACATCCCTGGCCAGGGAAACCGCAGGCGAGTGCCAGCACCTTCCCTGCGGGGTCTGCGATCAGAGGGCTTTGGGGAGGGGGTCCTCGGTAGGGGAGGCCAGTGAGGATCCATGCGTCCCCCCCACTGCCAGAGGTTTATGGGTGGGAAAATGCAGGAAGGGCAGTAGCGACCTGCCAGATTGACGGGAGGGATGGCGAAGAGAAGGACGCACAAGCTGCCCTGCCCTGGCAGAGCCCTCCTGTGTACACAGACCTCAGCGAGCACGGTGCCCTGTGCCAGCAGATCCAGGGGACCCCGCTTGACTTCGGTGCTGCCTGGGAACGTCTGTGGACTGTCCTGCCTGAAGAGAGACCTTCAGCGGTGCCTACTGTGCCTGCAGAGAGATGAAGAGGAAGTTTTTCCCTGGGCATGAAGGCACCAGCAAGGCGAAGAACCCAAGCAGGCAACCGCGCGGCAAGCTCTGCCCAGCCCAGAGCCCAGAGCCTCGACGCTCTTCCTTGCCTCGGGACTTCTCTGCAGAGCATCTGGTGTCCAGCCGCTGCGCTGCTTACACCGGGAGGGCATCCAGACTTGAAAGAGGAAACCAGCACCAGCATACGTAGCGGCGGTAATGGAATAAGGATATTCTGTGCCTGAGGGCTAAAATGCTTCGGGGTTTACCTATCATACCCTCAAATCCAAACAAATAAATTCCTGGCTCTGGTGAGGGGAACAGATGCTGCCACTTGTTTACTCTGCACCAGAGAAGGTGAAGTTATCTGTTAGATAATAAGTCCTATAACACAAATACCTTTGTATAGCATTTCCATTCTTGTGAAAGGAGGAAAACATCCCCTTCTTGTCTAGGTGATTTATGCCTGCTAGATATTTTCTTTCGCAATACACTGTAACTTTTGATTTTTTTCTGTAGTTCACTTGCGTTCTGCATTTTGAAGTTTCTGAGTGCAAGTGAGATGGGTTAACACCACTTGCCCTGGCTACGTGCTATTGCTCAGCGCACGCGTGGTGTTGCTGCTGGGTTGTTTATCTTTGGATTACTTGTGGCCTCCAGATTAGGCATCACTAACCCAGCAACGTGAGCTTTGCATGAGCTGTCCCCTCGGGCAATGTTTCAGGCTGGCAGGTGACTTTGGCCCTGTCGTGCAGCGTGTAGCTCTGTGCATGTGTAGGAAGTTCACAGCGCAGGTTTGTAAGCTCTCCCTTCCTGCTTGGTGGTCTGTAAACACGCTTTCAAAGCAAAGTGTTTGATTTTTATGTTGTGATGGCAGAGTGCTAAGGATCAGCTGTGAACAATGTTTTTCCCCTGTCAGAGAAATCTGAGGTCTCAAGGAGGTGAATGGGGATCCATTGTTGGACACCAGCGCCGCTGGGTTTCCTTCTCTGCTGAAAACAGTTGACAGGAAAGTAATTACAGGAGCAGATGTGACTTGTGACGTAAATGTTACTTCTGGCTATTTTTTGAAGTAATCTCACAGAGTGATTCCAAGCAATTAAATAGTATGTGATATAATGGGCCAATGATGACAACTTCAAGCTTTTTGGGGGGGCTTAATCAGATACAGATCCATTTTCAAAGTAGCTCCAGTAAGTGCACCCAGTTGGGACTGCTTGTGACAGCTCTATTCCCTGACTTATTTATGTCCTTTCTGAGCAAGATATAGAGGTGCTGCTTGCAATTCCCTTGGAACAGTAAATCAGTGTTGTCTCTTTCACATATGTCTTGGAGACAAGTTTATTTCATAGTCTAAAGCCTAGAAAACAGAATTGGATTCAAACATTAAGGATTTTCAGATCACCCTGTTTTCAGGACATCCTGTAATTTGCGCTGAAAGAGACCTACCTATAATAGTCGTAGATGTATTTGTGTGTTTGTGCTCCCGAAGTCTAGGTGTTCTGTAAAGACAACTCCAATGAGTTGCCGTGTGCTGCAGTCCTGGGCTGTTCTCCATGTCAAGGTGACACCCACTGCCTGGGTGACATTTCCTCTTCTCGAGATTTACGGGCCTTCAAGCTGGTGACCACAGCTGTAGGGGACCCAGGAATGGGGCCAGGTGAGTGCTGATCATATATATATCATATAAGATTCATGTTGCTCCAAACTTCACTTGGCAATGTTTGCATGAAGCAGGATTGAAGGTCTATAAAATTGCATTTTAACAGTTCTACAACCAAGGCTTAATAATATCTAAGAAAAATAAAACGTAATTTTTGCAATACTTGAGATGGTGAGAGTTTTGTAATTGCAGCCAGAGGGATCTGGATCTAGTTATATTTCCAGAAAAGACGACTGATGGAGCAAGAAAATCACTGGAGCAAATCCGTGAGCCCCACAGCCCTTCTGAGAGGTCAGCAAGCATCACGTCCTCGTGGGTGAGCAGGGAGCTGAAGTGCAGGGCACTACCTGGCTTGGGCTATTGCACCATCAGCCAACGGCAAAGCCAAGAAAAATATACACAAGTCTGGTGTGGGCTTCTGGGCATGGGCGGTAATGGCTCAAGGTACCATGTAGCCTCCTGGGAAGAGGACGTAGCCTCCTGGGAAGAGGACACGAGTCTTTTGTGTCTTTTGTCCTGCTGTTACGTGGCACCCAGCACAGGCAGGTCCCTCCTGTGCCTGGAGCTGCTGAACACCACAGCAGCACCATGACATTAAAACCATAGCAGCCACTATGTCCTCTAGCAAAACAGGTCACTCCTGTGCTTAATTCAGCTGGTGCCATTTGCTGGCACAGCTTTCATTTGCTTGGGGAGTGGCCGGAGGAAGAAGAAAGAAGAAGTTGGGTAGCTCATCTGGGACAGAAGCAGCACCCACATGGCTGGCAAAGGCGGCTGTGACTGCCCTGGAGCTCTCGAAGCGGCACCTGTTCACACGAGGGCTGAATTTTTCTCACGTTGGTTATTTATAGGCTCTTATTTCTGGCAAGTGACATGTCCTTCCAAAAGGTGCCCTGCCTCACTAGCGATCCCCGCCCAGAGACCTCCCTCCAAGGCAGCCCAGCTTCCCAGCAAGTCGCTGCAGGAGCCAGGCAAACACAATAGCTCCGGCCTCTTTGTTTCACTTCACTTTTCCTCTCGGCTTGGCCCGCAGCCAGCGGAGATGCTCTGCGCAAAGATAATAGTCTCAACTTAATCATTCACCTCTTATGTGTCTAAAAGGAGTTAAGGACACTGGACATTTCCAAGAAAAATAAATGAGCAGAACTGGTTCGAGGGGGCCTCTTGAGAGCAGTTTTATTGATTTAAAAAGAAAAGAAAAGAAAAAAAAAAGCAGCAGCAAGCTGTTCCTGCACATCACCCATACCCTATTTATTTTTTAAATGTGGGTTTTAAATGGGTTTTGCAGTGTGTTTGGAGAGCACATGGGGAAACCCTGGGTACGTTCACTGTGGGGGTTGTAGCTGGGCCGTGAGGGACGCCCTTCTGTGCACATGTATGCGGGGCAGGCACAAGAACTCAGCATTTTCTTAAAAAGTAACCGTGATTCTGGGGCCTTTTCTGGTTGCTTATCTTGTCACTCTCCAAGGCCTGGTATTTGGGAGCCTCTGAGGACCCAGTCTCTTAAGGACAGGCCTGTTGCCTTGTCTCTAGTTAGGCAGCCAAAATCACCAGTTTCTTTTGAAAATGTAGGCCTCCATTTAAGCCACAAAACACTATCTTCCTCTAAACTGGCCCAGCTGAGGGTCAGTAATGAAAACCCGTGTCCTTCTCCTTCACATATCCCATCCATAGAGCTGTCATGAAAATTCGGGTCCTTGGGAATGGGAAGAACGGTTTCCCTGCGAGCAGCGTTCAGCACGGCTACTACAGCCCCAGGATGAACAGCCCTTGGAGAAGTGTGTATGCACTCAGCACACTCCTCTGGGACGTGGGGAAGGTCTCTTCTGGGTCCCACCTTTGGAAAGCAGCTTTAGGTGAAGACGCGGTAACAGACGTGCTCTGAATCTCCACACAACCGTGGAAAACGAGATGAAGTTGCAACCGGTGTCACCTCTTCAGAAAACAAAAATCGTGCAGCTCAGACACCCATTCTCCAGCCTTTGATGACTCGGGGGGCATCCTCGTGCTGGTTGGAGGGTGATTTCTAGCTCTTCTCCTCAGCAAATGAACGGCTGGACTTAGCGAGCCTGGAGTAGGAGGCGAGATGTCCCCCTGCTCCCCCCGCTCTCCTCTGCTCGGCCAGGAGCTCGGTCCGGGTTCGGAAACGTGTCTTTGAAATGGGCTGATGTTCCTCAGGCCGTGACAAGACATCGGACTGGGCGCTTGCTTCCCTTCCCCCTCCCCAAGGGCCCGCAGGCCTCAAGTCGCTGCGCTCTGCCCAAGTTCAGCACACTCGGCATGACTCAGAGATTTTTTTTTAAGAACAAGTCTCCAGCAGACGTGTTCCTTGCTGATACCACAGGGAGTAGAAGGTCTTTTTTTTCCCACCAACCTCCAAAACATGCTGATACACTGCAGTTTTTTGGTATTTTTTTCCCCCTCTATATTCTGTTATTATTATTATCATTATTAAAACAGCACCAAGTCCCACAGCACCAAAGGATGGGATCCCTCCTGCTCTTTTCTTCCTTCCTCACTAGCTAAGAGAAAAATAGGTTATTTATCCATTAAAAGAAAAGAAAATAATGGACACAGAGGTTCATCACTCACTTCACCCCAGCCAAGAGCGGTGCTGAGCAGGGTGTCTGCTGCTGCTGGATGGGACCACGATGGTGGAGCTGCTCCCACGTCTGAACCAGGTGTGTGTGAGGGGGGGACATGTCCAGGACTGAGGTCAGGCCATCACCGTGGAGCTACGCCAGGCACCATCTGCACTGTTTTTACCCCAAAGCATCCAGAGAAGTTTAGGGGCACGTGGTGCCTCCTTGGGCCTGTAAATTTGGGACAGGTTTTTAGGGGGCTTCGGCAAAGTGCCGAGCTTCCCACTGAACCCACAAGCCCCGTGCAGAGGTGGCATGTGCTTTCTCGTGTGAATCCCCACGTTTTCGAGCGGACAGGTTTGGGGTCGCAGGTCCCACATGGCACCGAGGGGACCTCTCTGCCCAACATTATTATTCAACGCCGAATTCTTAATTCTTTCAGCTGACAGCAGTGCTATTTACAGTGTCTTAGTCAGCATCTACCACTCCGCTTCCCAGTCTGAGGAGACCTGGATTTTCCCACACTCCCCCTTAAATGGAAACACATTGTTCATCTTCATTTCATTTATTTATTTGGTACAAAAAAAAAAAAAAAAAAGAAAGAAAAAAACAAGATACTGCTATAACTTTGAAGTACTCTCCCTACAATGCTTGGTTCCTTTCTGGAGCAATGGGTTTTCCTAAAAGCCTCTCTCAGCAAGATCCTTATCAAACTCGCTGTGGCAGGAGACAATGAACATTTCACAGCGTGAAGAGGAAAAAAAAATAAAGGGTCAATGAGGAGACAAATGCTCTCCAGAAGAGATAGCCAGGGTGCAGCTGAGCCTTCCCAGCCGCACAGGCACAGATGATTTTCTATCTGAACCACAGTCTGTGGTGGTGTCGTTGGTTGAGGCACTCCGAGATTTATTGTGGGGCCAACGGTGATGCCAAGGGGAGCAGTGCAGACGCTAGGACCTGTCCGCTGTGCAAGTGGTGACTTGTGAACCCACTTGGACCCGCAAAGCAAACTCTGATGTGTCCAAATATTGCCCACCTCACCTCCCGCACTTGCTGGTGATGGCAATGGGACGCTAAGAAATGAACGTGGTTGCACAAGGATGTCCCCCACGGTAAGGAAAAGGGCCAGGGTCACCCTGGTGTGGACTTGGCCTGACCACACCGTGCTGTGAAAGGCCAAGGCACCGCGTCCACGCAGGGAGCTCGGTGCTGCTCTTACGTGGGGCAATCGGTGCTCGAGTCGGAGCAGCTCCATGCATGCGGGTGGCAGCTCTGCGCAGAGGAAAATTGTTGGCTGGTGTCTGCCGTGACTTTTCTTGTTTCTTTTTTCTTTTTTTTTTTTACTTTTAGCCTAATTGTATTCCTAATTATTTGGCGTGTTGCTCCAAGCCAAGGATATGCAATCAGTCAATGTTTGCAGGCCGAAATAGAAATAAACAATAGGTTAATATAAATAAAAGAGTGCTCTGGTTTATTGCCCAGTGATAATGAGCGTGTTGTTGAGTGGATGCTTGCCTGGAGGCTTTGAAGACTGCTGTAGTTATTTATTTTTCTAAAGATGGGTAACTTTGTTCTATTTGCTTTGCTTCTTGGGAGTTTGCACAGACAAGAGGTGAAGTGCAGTAAAGGTGGGTCTGGCTCCGAGCTCGGAGGGAGCCTGGAGAGAAAATGTGTTTTTGGACTCTGATCTCATCCAAAAAATGTACCGCATTTCAATACCCTTAGATAGCTTACACATTGGAAATGCCAAGTAACCGGAAATTTTCGCTCCAAAGTCAACTCTGCTTTCATTAATAATTATTTTAAGACGGCATTCACAGAACAAAACAGTACTATGTGGAGCAAAAATAGATCTGCGGGGAATTGAAGGCTGAGAAAGAGCTCGTTCCACCGTCTCTGCTCTCACAGCTAATTTTCAGAAATGAGTGTCTTGAGATGCGAGCGAGGTGTTCGGCCAGGGTCGCGGCGAGGAGAAGGCAGGAGCGCTGCCCTCCAAAGGAGAGCAGCAGGAACCCGCCTGGGGGCCGGAGCCCTGTGCAGGGAGCGCTGGATGCGGCGTCCGCACGAGCTCCCGTCCGTGGGGTCCCAGACATGGAACGAAGACCCCAGCAGCGCCTGAACTCAGGGAGTGTTTGTCTTCCTGGTGTCTTTGGGTGGCAGAGGTTTGGTTTTAGCCCTGCTTTTCAGCGGAGAGGGCTGAGCCGCAGGCTCTGAAGATGCACGTTCTCCTGACATATGTGGACCGTGGCTTGTTCTTTTGGATCCGACCCAGTATCCTTTGGCTTGTTTTCCCGTCGTGAGGATGCTGCCTGTGACTGTAATCTGCTTTTACAAGTCATGAAGATCATTATAAATATTATGAGATTTATCACTTCTGTATGTAATACGCCGATACTGGCAGCGATTTCTGAAAGCACAACAGCAACAAGAAGCATATGTTCTGAGAGGCAAGTTAGTGAGATTTTTTTTTCTGCCAAGGACAATAATTTTTTTCTCCTTTTTTTTTTTTTTTTTTTTCAAAATAAACATCACGCTGGAATGTGCTGCAGCAAATGGCTTGGGCTCTATTATATTTCATGCAGCTTTCTAAACAATTTTCAACCCTGCTGGCACAGTGTCAAACAGAAGGCAACCAACAATAGCAAAATCCCATTAAAGCTGAGAAGGTTCCTTCCTGAGGTGAACACGGCCAGAAATAGTAATCTTGGCTCTCTTTTCAATTTGGCATTGGGGACTAATAATGCATGTTCTACTAATGGAAATTATCTAATTTCATCCAAGTGCAGCTCCAGAGAGAGCTGGGCTGACGCACAAACAGTCAATATAACAACATTCTTCTTGAAGAGCTGAACAATAGAGCTTTGGTGGGACTGTGATTAACAACGTCAAACTAAGAACAAACAGAAGGTGTAAAAATAGGCATCTGAGGAGTTGACACAACGGACTATTTTTCATCTGTAAGGCCGGAGGAGAATAGCTTGTTAAATTCTATGCTTGGAGCACTTCATCAGATGTTGTGTGGAAGGACAAAAAAAAAAAAAAAATCCCATTTCCCATCTGGGTCTGAATGTACTGAGGAACTGCACATGCCTTATTAATATAAATCATGCTAGGAGTCTAATTCCCATTAGCATTAAAGAACCATTTTTCAACGAATCGCTCTTGCACCAGAAATGCCTAATGGGAAATAATGATGTTTGCTTCATTTGAGGAGAATAGTGAAATACAGTGTAAAGCCCGAGAGGACGGAGAGCCGTTTCTGCTCCGGAATGCTATGGGTTTGGGGTGCAGCACGAGATAGATACCCCTTCCCTGACGCATCCAACCACGGGCTCTGCCTCCACGTGGGGATGGAACCGCCTGGGCGAGTGCTGGGGCAAACAGGGGCTACAGCAAATTTGGGCAGACCCAGAGGCAAAGGGGCGCTACCGCCCGCCCCGCAGACACCCGCGGCTCCCCAGGCTACACGAGGGAAGGCGTCCAGCTCCCCGCCACCCTCCCCTGCTTCCTCCTCAGCGCCGCCGAAAATTTGGAGAGCACAAAGATGGCTTGGAGCCACCTCCCACTCCTGGACGCTGCCGGCACGGGCTAACCTCACCCTGGAATTCTTCGTCGGCAACCTAAAAATATCACTCCCCTATTTATCACTTTTCAGGAGTGTGTCGCTGGCCATGCTTTCCTTCGGCATGTGGGTCACTTGGAGCTGGACGCAAAACGCGCCTGGCACATTAAGATCCGAGCATTCGAGGCACACCAAACTAATGTGGGTTGGGTGCTCTGTGTGGCTTTCCCAGAGCCGCGGCTCGTGGCCCCGCGGCTCGTGGCCCCACGGCTCGTGTAGGGCTTTGGCATTGGCTCTGTAAGGAGCTGGATGTGCCTGGCGATGAGCAGTGAGCAGAAGCTTGTCCCCGTGTTTGTACAGGCACGCGCCAACCTACAGACCTTGGTGCCATCCCTGGCCCTGCTGTGGTGAAGTAGTTCTCATATTCCTGGTCTGAGCTCTGCTCTTGTTCCTAATGAAGGGAAGTTCTGGCCTTGCAATGGTAGGCAAAATTTCAACTGTCGGTTAAGCGGGTATGTTTATTTTTAATTTTCACAAAATCTCAAGTAGCCATTTAACTCGCTGCTATTTTTGGAGACTAACTAAGGAGTGAGATTTGTGTTTTTATAAAATTCCTAGATGTGCATTTGGTGCTTGAGATTTTGCCTATGACACGGCTAATTCACCTCTGAATGTGGCCTGCGGCATCCAGCGACAGTCCCACTCCCACTCCATTCATCCTACGGGTCACCCTCTCACCCCCTATTCTGCTCAAGTTCTGCCTAAATGGTCTCCTCCTTCCTTTAAACAACAATAAAAGTGATGAAGACTATGGAAACTACTGATCATGAAAGAAAGGCACAACAGAAGTAATGCAACAATGCACAAAACACTCATCCTTTCTTTTTCTTAATTCTGCTTTGTACAGCATCCTGCAAGGTCACGTTGTAGAACAGAGACCAGCTCTCAGTCTCATCTGTCACACCCAATTCCTCCCAAATTCTCCCAGAAAGTAGACCCTTCCCCAACAGAGGTGTTCAGCTCTTGAGTGCCACTCACTGCTGAGCAAACGTATCCCAAATGTCTCCGGCCTGCCCAGTTTCCAAGAAGCAAAAAAGAAGGCAGGTTCTGGTTGGCCCTCAAGCCAATTTCACTGCAAAGATCATAAAGACACTACAGCGGTTCCCCCAGACCCACCAGAATATTTACCAAGAGCAAACATGTTTTCCTCCAGGAGGATCTCAGAAACAATAGGGCCATTTTGCCTGAAAGGTTCTCCCACAACCAACTTCTACCTGCAGCAGATTCCCAGGAAGAAACATTCTTTAGCTGCAAGTGACTGTCACAAAGAATAAACACGACATCTTCAAAAGGAAAGCTGTGCCACCTTCCTGACGGGCAAAGAAAACTCCCATCTCAGCCAGCAGGAGACCTCATAACATCCAGGATTGCCCCGCGTGGAACCCACCAGCGGGCAAAATTCCAAGAATTGCTCCTGAGCAGGGGAAATATGGGGATGTGCAGACTGTAAAGGAGAAGAGCCTTGTGTCTGCATTTGTCCCCAGTGCACCAAGGCTGAATTTCCCCTGCAAGGCTTGTGATTACTGCAGGTTTGGTTGCCAGCGTGCGCTAGAGGGAGCTACTCGGTTAGTGCTGGGGAAGATCAGAGCAACGAGACGATCTTCAATGTCTTCATTCATTGGAAAGCCAGACGGAGTAGACTGAGTGGGCGCGTGTTGATATTCATATTACTGCTCAGTCTAGCCTCAAAATAAAATGGATTGCTTAGCTGGGAAAAAGAGAATTTCTTGGCTTGGAAAAGGATTTTATACATCTGGGGTCAAGGGTAAACATTTGGGTTAGACATGGTGACAAATGGAAGGAAAATATGGTCAGTCTTTCCTTTTTCTCTCTCTTTCACAGCTCCAGGACGTAGGGATGCCTCAGTAAACTGGCTGAGAAATGAGAGACCAAAATAAGAAAATAGAGGGAGAGTGCAGCCACTGAAAATAATAAACCTTTGGAATTCACTGCTACAGAGGAGATGATAATCAAATTCTCATGATAAAAATTTGTAGAGGAAATGAAAGCAAAGTAGTTTCATGGCAGCATTTTGGCTAAGATCAGGGTAACCAGATCTCAGGCCCTGAGATATGAAACGACGTGTTGGAGGTATCAGGAGGAAATGACTTGCCCCGTGTGCCGCGCTGCCCCGCTGCCCGCGCGCGGTGTTTGTGTTTCCACGCGCCTCAGGCGCGGCGGAGCGCCTGTTTCTGTAGGCAGGATCCCAGGCGAGGCGAGCGCGGCGCCCACGCTGCCGCGGCCGCGGCGCGGGAGCCTTCCTCGGCCCTCCGTCCGGCGCCGCTGCGGGAAGGGGCTCCGGAGGGTGTTGCATGGACGCTCCGTAACCCCGCGCGCTTATTTATGGCTCCGTAAAACCACTGTGACTGGCAGTTCCTTTTGGCATTCACCAGCAAGCATCTCCCTTGGGCAAAGTGGGTTGAACTGGGATTTTTAAAGGCCATGGCTAGGGTTTTAAATACACTAATAACAAAGAAAGGACCAGTTTTAAAGCTCCCGAGACTGATGTGTGCCTACTGTGCAAATTCACTCGCAACACGAAAGGAGGGGGAGAAGAAAAATAAAACAAAACAATCTGCTTTTAAACCCGGATGAGTTTTGCAGAGTAATTTTCTCCCAGAACATCAGAAATTTGACTTCCTGCATGGGCTGACTTTGCTTTTTATATGCCTGCATCCTGATCGCTTTATTTCTAGCTATTTTCCCCACACATTTTGACTGCTGTTGGCAAGGAGGAGGAAACTGCTCCTTACTGAAAGTTTTATTATACAGTTATTAGTATTTCCTTCTTCCATGCCGCGTGGCTTTTCTGCACGGTGAGTTTGATGTGCTGTTGCCGGAGGGGCCGGGGGGCTAATGCGCAGCCCCTGCTTGGCTCCGCTGAAACGGATGAGGTTGCCCCGACAGAAGCCTAGCGATGATGACCAGCGATGGGAATACACATCCCGAGCTCGCTTTCCATCTCTGCTTGCGCCTTACTGTGTTACCTGCGCTGACAAACACAGGGCTGCTTTTTGACAGCAAGTTCGCTCCAGTTAAGGAACTGCCCCTTTGGGTCTTGGTTTAAGACTGGTGCAATTACACTCTCCCGTCAGCCTTAAGGAATAGCTGCGCGTGATCCCTCCGCCTCGCAGACCGCCGTGGCTTCGTGCGGCGACGCTGTTTCCAGCCGCCGCGCGCTGCTCACCCTGGCACGCGGGCGGGAATGCTCCTCTCCTCGGCACGCACGCGCAAGAGCAGCAGGTCAGGGCTCGCGTGGGCCGCGGTGCCTCGAAGCAGCTATTGCGGGTTAATCGCAGACCTGCTCCCCGCAGATCTCCCAGGCTGTGCGGCCTGGGAATCGCTCCCGGCTTGTCGTGCTTCCCTCTTCGGGCGGATTATGGTCCAACTGCAGCGTAAAGGTAGAGCAGCCCACTAAATCAGTCATGCTTAAGTAAACCCAGGCTCCTTCCATGGGAGAAAGGCCCTTTTTTAGACCGCAGGAAGCTATTGCAAGAGGAGCGCTTAAATGAGGTTGTGACGAGATGAGAGTTTAGAGCTGCCCACAGCCAGGGCTGCAATGGTCCTGCCGCTCCTGTGGACCTTTCCCCCAGCACCTGCACTGGCTAAATAAGTTAGTTTAATAGTGATGAATAAGCTAGTTATGATAAAAAGGTTAGTCTGGGGAGCTGTGATGAAGTGAAACTCCCTCTTTTCAACAGGGCTGTCAGCTAAACATCTCTGGGGATGGAAAGGGAGCTGGGGATGGAGGGAGGGTGATGCTTCAGCATTGCAACTTAGAGCAGCTTGAAACTGTTCTGGCATTGCAGGCCCACAGCTCCTGGCTCAGCATCTGGTTCCTAAAACTGGGACTTGCCAGAGCCAGCACATTGCATGAGGATCAGCCTGAGCTAAACCAGAGGAAACCCCAAGGAAGGGACTGTCCTGACCCTGCTGCTCCGCAGAACGTCAGGTTCCTTTCCCGGCCTGCAGAGAGACGCTCTTTCCAACTGTGGTTTATTATCTTGACCCTTTTCTAAGATTTATGTGCCTACAGCTTTGCAAGCAATAAAGGGAAGGAGAGTTTGCTCCATCTCTGCAAACATGGATGTGAGGAGACGTGGGCCCATATCCCACGTGTCTGAGCAAGGCTCTCAGGGGAGGGATAAGGGAATCAGCGTATTTACGTCCTTCCCTATCTATGGGTCGTCCTCCAGAGCTGATGGGTGGATGACTGCAATATTGGAATTCGGACCCTTTTTCATTAATGTTTTATAAATAATTATTTTAAATATATATGTATATTTTAGCATGCCCTGTGGACTGAACTCCCACTAAGCAGTCCTGTGTACCCCAAAGCCTCTCTGTCATACAAGCTGACAGCAAGTGAGCGATAATGATCCTGATCCCAGCTCAAACGCTTACGTCAACGTGCTCAAGGAGGCTGAAAAACCCTCTCCTGCCCAATGGAAACCCAGATGCCGCCCGCTTTCAAGCAAAGGGCGTAACAGAGCACGGTCACCGCTCCTTGGCGCGGGTACCCAGCCAAGCAAGGGTGAAGAGCACCCTTCTTCTTGAGGGACCAGCAGCACCGAGCCCTCGGCCAGCGCAGCCGCTCGCTCCTCTTGTGCCTGGGGGCAGCTGCTGCCTGACACGCATTTCAGGGCAACAAATTGTCCATCAGCCGCGGGAAGCGCCCTCGGTGCTGCGGCGCGTTCTGTGGGCGCCCTGTCCCGCGCAGCGCCCTGCCCCGCGCAGCGCCCGCCCCGCGCTGCTCCACAGCGGCGGCGACCCGCCGTCCGTCGCCCGCACCGTCACGTTGTA
>JAWLRI010000199.1:371215-401828 GCA_034781795.1 Crypturellus tataupa | reverse complement strand
CGCGGGGCGCTGACCCGCGTGGGGCCGGCGCGGAGCCCCCAGCCCGTGCGAAGCGGGAGGAGGCAGGAGGAGGCGCGGGATGGAGCCCAAAGCAGCCGTGTACCATTCGGTCCGAGATGCTGTTTCCAAAGGGCAGATCCACATGCTCGGGGGAGGGGGTTAGTCCAGGACGGTCCTTCCCCGACTCCTAACTCCTTATGTCCCCCATCGCTCTTCCCCTCCGCGGCCTGCCCCCTCGCGGCTCCCCCCGCTGCTGCCAGAGTCCCCGGGCTCTGCTGTCTGCTCAGGTAAGTCTGGGGACGGGTCCGAGAGCGGTGGGGAGGACGGAGCCCCTTGGGCCTCCCGCGGCCCCGCCGCCCCCTCTTCCCAGCGCGCCCGGATCGGGCCCCGCGCCCCGGCCGCAGGAGTCGCGTTTATTTGCGCGGGCCGCGCAAATCCCGCCATCCATAACCATTATCCCCACGGAAACTTTTGCCCCCTGCAGCCCCTTGCAGCCCGCCCCCCCCCCCCCCTCTAGTTAGCGGTGATGATTTTAAAAGCATGCGATGATCTAAGCCCTAATACTAATATTATGCATCATTTGGACAGGATAACCATGCCACCTTGTCAAACGCCGCCTCTTTACACAAGCCATTTGCTGCGGCGCAGAGTCATAACGGCGGTGATGGATGGGCCGGGGAGCCCCCCCGCGCCCCCCGGCGCGCAGGAATGCGCGCAGGCGGAGCCCCCGCGCCCCGCGCCCCGGCGGCCACAATTTACGGCCTGTGTATGTTCGCTGGCTCCAGATATCGGCACCGTAATGGAGGGCTGTGTTTTACGGACGCGAGGCTCGGCTCTCGGGCCCCGGGAGTCCCTTCCTTGTATGGTGCGCTCCTGCCGCGGCCCCGAGCCGCCCGCGGGCAGTAAAGCCGCGCGCTAAATGCGCCCGGAGATAACAGGCAACGTTTATTGATTACGAGAAAACGTTCGGAGCTAAATAAAGGGCTTTTACGAGGATCCCTGCGAAGAACCTTTTCTCCGCGGCCATTAGGGCAACATCAACGTTTTACTGTGTGTAAACTGTGAACTTGTTTGGCTATAAACGTTGGAGCGGGTGAAAGGCGGATTAAACGCGAAACGCGAGAGCAGCACTTGCGACTCGTTGCGCTCACAAAGGCTGCAAACCTGGAAGGTGCCCAGCGCCCTTCGGGAATTTCCTCCTCCCTTCGGGGTTTTCCTGCTCCCTCGGGGCTTTGCTTTATCCCCATTTCACCGATTCCGCATCGATGCGGGCGTAACGCTAGCAATTCGCTATCACTGCTAAAAACAGGGAAGACCGGGGCACATTTAAGGGGATATTTAGCAGGGGAAAGGCGGAAAATAATTCCACGAAAGCATTTGGAAAGCTGTCGCCGGGCGTGCTTCGAGGGGAGAAAGTGGGAAAGTTCACCCTCCTTTTAAAGTATCTGTCTATCTATCTACACACACTTATAAATGTATTTCACGCTCCCTCTCCGTGCCCATTTTGACAGGCCTCGATGAGGAAGGTGTCATGGGAAGGCCAGGGGTGCCTGTGCGTGTGGAGGGAGGGCAAATGCACCGGTAGGAGCCATCCTTCTCCTTGGTACCGCAGAGATTATTATTATTTTTACTGTTACTATTATTTGACCATGCTCAAAACCTTCGTCTCCCGCACTGCTCAGGGTGCTCCTCGGCTTCATCCATGTCGCTGCTGCTGTCCGTCCTTGGCCGGCGCTGTTTTCTCCCGCAGCGCCTCTGCCCGCCTTCGAGAGCAAGCGGGGACTTTATTTATTTGTTTGCTTTTCTATTTCTGCTGTTCTTTTTGCCACCCTCCTTCGGAGAACTAACTGTAAAATCAGGCGGTGTCTGCGAGCTGTTGTATCGGCTTTTGCTGGAGAGCTATTAAACTGTCTTAGTCCTCGACGCTTCTTGATTAACTTAGGAGCATAAAGGAAATGCTTGAATAGTGTTCCCTCTGTGGCTTTCTTTCAGCAAGGGGAAGCCAAGGGAAGATGCTAATATTGTCATCTTATTTTACAATTTATACCGTCCGCCCAAACAGTGTGTACACAGAAATCAAGGCACAGCGGGGTTCGGTTTCTTAAATGCAGCTCATATATTTCCGAGCTTATACTTGCCTCGATAGCTGGATTGGCGAGTTATTTAGCTTACCCTTTATTGCTGTTAAAATGCTGGCTTCCATTTAAATAAACAGTGCGATCCAGAGCCATTTATCAGCGCCGCAGAGGTCCAGTTAACGGGGCTGCCCTCAACCTCGCACAGCAGCCTCTCCCTCTCCCTCGCCCTCGCCCTCGCCCTCTCCCTCGCCCTCTCCCCTCGCTTTGCCCGCACTTTGCGGGGCTCTCCCCGCCGCTAATAACCTGCACATGGGCCCGGGCTGCTCACGCAACCCACCCTCCTCTCCCGCTCACCATGTGCTTGCACTTAACTTTATCTCTAATACATGCGCCCGCATATATAATATTATCCTGGAAGCACATGGCTGACTTTATTTATTTTTAAATTAAGCACTTTGTTATTTATTCGTTCTCTGTATTTTTAGTTGCCACCCGTGGGGCTCTGTGAGGAATATTTAGCCCATTCACTGACTCAGCCGGTGAGGAACAAACCCAAGCAGAAAGGGCACGAGCACTTCTACTTGCAGAACTGGAAAACATTTGCAGGGTTGTTATACACACTTCAGGTCATAAATTAATAGTTGATTTATTCTTCAATCAGGAAAAAGCCATTAAGGTTTGCTCTGCTCTGGTCTGTGGGAAAATAATTTCTTTGATTGAGTTCCCCCTAAAGACCCCCAGAAGTTTTCTCTCCTCTGTCAAGAACAGTCTGCTCTTTCCTGTCTTCCGGATGGAGGGAAGAGTAGGACCTCCGGAGAAATGCAGCTTTCCAGCATCTTGAATTTCACTTTGCATCTTTCTTCCTACCTGCTGATTTAATTTCTCTTTGCATTTGGGACCTTTCTAAATCCATCAAGAGAAAACTATGGAATAATGAGAGTTGTGTATCATCTTTTATCAGCTTTTTCTTCCTTGCTGGTGGCCAATATTGCAGCTCTGAAGGAAAGAGACATTTGGAGAGAGGGGGAATTGAGGGGTGGGAAAGCATGGCATGGAAAGAAATTCAATCTGAGGTATGAGAGGAATGAATAAAAAAAAGCAGGGCTGATGACTTTTTCATTGCATAGATTTCCTACAGGAGCAGTGGTTACTGAGCCCCGGTCTGCTTGCTTATTTAGTGTGTTTCTGCAATGCACGAGCTCCTCGGCTGGCCGGTGTCGCTGCAGCTCTGCACCTTTCCACGCACGTCCCCCGGCCTAGCCCACAGCCTTGGCGTTAGGAAGAAGGACTTCTCCAGCCTGTCCACCCATGGGCAGTCCAGCAAGCTCCCCGTGCAGTAACCTGCTCCCTCTGAGCCTGACGGCATTTCGAGTCTTGGAGACCAAAAGGCTGCTGCAAGGTTGGGAATTTGATATCAAAAGGCTTTTTGACTTACATGTAATCAGAATTTCTCCCTGAAAAATCTGCTGGATTTGCAGCTGGTGCCCTGGGGCTCCCCCCACCTCGCTGCATTTTGATGCCCACGTGCCAGAGACCCACAGCTACACGGGAGCTGTCGGGGAGTGCATGGGCTGGTACCCACCGTGGCGGTTGTCCTTCCCCATGGAGGTTTCGATGTTGGGCCTAAGTTACACTACACTAATGAGCCGTGGGCCAAGCTTTCCTAGGTTTAAGTTTATGTTAACTTTGTCCCAGATTACTTGCCAGTTCTTCCAGCCATATATCATGGATGTGGCAGAAGAAGAAACTGAGCCAAAAGGAAAAGCAGTGACAGGGAGCCCACTAAGGCAAACAGGCGGTATTTGCTTAATCAGTTTGTAACTTTTAAGTTAGTAGAGGCATGACAAATTATTCTGAAGGCAATTTACACAAGGCACAGCAGGTAAGATTGCTTAAATGACATTGTTTGAAAAAGCAAGTGTGGAATAGTAATCAGAAAAATGAGTCAAATGAGAGCCTAGGCTCCTCCTTATAGGAAAGAAATATTAAGTGGGTATTTTTCATTCATATTTTTAAAGTATCTTTTAAAAATATTCACCGTGAAATCAGTAATGGGTCTTGTGTGCATTTTCTTGAACATTTGCTTAATTTACTACTGCACTGAAATGTTGAGTTATTTTCATCTTTGTCTCTCTCAAATCTATCTCTAGCACAGTGAAAACTTTTACCTTTTACTAGCTAACTAGTTGTGTGTAAGAATGGGTTTATAGTGATTTGGTTCCCAAAGCTGCTAAACATAAATCTGAAAAAAACCCATCTCCAATGTTCTATTCAGACATGGACTTTCTAAAAAGCAGGAGACACCTTAAAGAGTATTTCTGGGAACATCTTATTTTTCTCTTTTAGATTTATTTTGTCCCTTGGAATGTGAGATAGATCCACTTGAGAGAATTTTGGAGAAGGTTTATCTGAGGCAACAACCTGATCACTTTGTCCCTAGATAAGGAAATGTTTGCTGAGAAAAGTAACAAGAATGAAGTTATAGATATTCACTTTTTAGTAAGAATCCTATGACTGATTTACTTCACTCCTGCTACCTGGAAGCCTAACCTGAAAATGCAAGATACTCCATGCTTTATTAAAATAAAACACACACTATTCATGGGACGGTTCCACTTCCTTGAGAGATAGTTGCTTGTAGCTCCATTTTGCTGACTGACAGTTTCAGCCTGTTTTCACTTAGGCAGTGAAACAAATCCTTCCAGCAGTGCAATGCAGTGTTAACTAATTAATTAATTTATTGTTTCTATTTGCTCAGTATCATCCTTTTTCAAATTTTTGATTTCTGGGCTGCTCTGTTGAAGATAATGCATGAGGGCTGAGTCTGCTTTATGGAAGACACCTCAACAAAGATCTGCAGAGCAAATTACAATGCAGAGTGACCTGTTGAAACAGCAGAAGTTATGCCACTTTTTAATACATTAATGGTAAAAAGAAAAGGAAAGTTGGACCTCCTGAGACAGTTCTAAAGTCAGGCTTTTTATTGGGATCTTGATGGAAGAAAACACTTCCTCACATTCATGACTGAAATACAAAACATCCTTTAAAGATGTTAGACTTGAAACCTAGGCAAGCAATGTCATAAGCTGCACTTGAACACTTTTGTTTGCAAATATGAACCTAATGATGACAGGATTGATTTTTACAACTTGTCCGGAACATATGTTTATACTGTAGCCCTGCTGAAAATTATCCCCCAAATGTTTATAAACCTGTCCTTTTGTGAAGGACTCCATGTAGAAAGCATTACTCAAATGAGGGGAGGACCTCATGGCTATCAGCAAGGTGGATCTACATAAGTAGTTGTGGACTTTGCAAATGAAAGCCCATCATTTGCTTTGCTAAGAGCTGGGATCTGTTTATTTTTATGTTAGCCATCAGCTGAGAGAGGTCTGAGGTTAGGTGATAGCATGGATGTTGGGAGATGGAGGTCGCAGCCTTGGCTGCTCCTTTCGCTTGTCCAGGCTGTAGTGACTCTGAGCGTGCCTCAGTTTGGCCTTTTGTTTGACGTGTGGCTGCAGCCTTTTCGCTGGCTGTTTTTGTGAGGTTAGGTAGGGGTTGTAAGAGATGAAAACAGACCTACTCCAGAGGCTGCCTGGGGCACTGAGCACCTCGGGGTCCCTTGCTGGAAGGTGTTCCTCCTGCTGTAGCCACACAAGGGTTACCATAACGGACAGAGGGATGGTTGGCTGCCTGGCTCTAGTGCAGAGAGGCTTGCGGGCAAGACCCTCTATCACAGACTCACGATCCATAGTGCGTCAAGAAGGTGTGATCATGGGCAGTGGTTACTCCTGGCCTAACGAATAGGGTATGGACTGAAAAAAGAAAATTACCACCCTGGATGTTTTCCAAGGGCAGAGGTGCACAGACCCAGAGCTAGAGGAGGGATAGTGCATGGAGGACAAGAGGAGAAAAGTGTGTCTCACTGTGAAGTGTCTCGTATAGACCCGAGGAAATGCCAGAGGGGAGACTCTGCCCTGCTCTGTAGGAGCTCACGGCCGCCTGGAAGCAGAGTGTAGACAGCACATACCTCCTTTCGCAGCCACCAGCGGTGTGGATTTGCTTTACACGTTCTGGGTTTCTACTTCTGCATTTGGAAACCCTTTAAGTCTCTTCAGCTTGGAGCCAATACTTATTTGTTGCTATATTAACCAAGTGCCAGAGGCCCAAAGATGCTCTGGTCTTCCTTGGAAACAGTTTCCCCAGTGTTGGGTCTGATCAATACTCAGTTATTCACTGAAGTATGAAAAAACTAACCCTGTCACTACCCGCCAGCCACAAAACCCCACTAGTGCTGATTTTGTGCTCCCTTCCTGAATGCCTTCCAGAGCCTTGAGCAACATGGTGCAATAAATACTAAGCCACAGTTTACTGCAGTGCAACCCATAGCACATCAGGTGATAATTTTTACCCCCCTATCCCTCACCCAAAACTGTCTTAGTGCTCCTGCTCTCTGACTATCTGTCACATTAAGCTTTCTATTAAAATTTGACCCTGAAATTAAAACAGCAACTTTTTTACTTAGCCCCCCTCAGTCTAAAAAACCCAACAATCCAAATAAGCAACCAAAACCCCAAACAAAAACAGATGTGGAAACCAATAGAACAAGTAGGAGAGGAATACTGTTTCTACTGCTAAATAAAATGGCATTGTTTATTATATCTGCTAATGCAGGAATGCTCAAGGAGGACAGAAAAGTCCCTTTTATTGCGCAGATTAATTCTTAATTCTTTCATCCAGTGCTGGAAAGCCCTTTTAAAAGCTGAAGGGCAGCCGGGTGCTGAGGCCAGAGAGTTCGAGGTGCCTTCAGGAGAGACCCTCTTGTGCCTTCCTGTAATGCTGAGCTTTGGTTTCCAATCATTTGGTGCGGTGGGGAGAAAGGACCATTTAAATGCCTGTGAGGACTGGACAAGGGCTGTGGGTATGGTTTAAATTAAGGTGTGATTTTAAACTAATAAAACTAAACCTTACCAAAAGGCTTGGACGTGTACTTACTTTAGTTTAAATCTGAGCTGTTCAAGTTGCTCTTAAATCATATTATACATTTAACTGCATTTCAACTCACTTTTGAACTAAAATAAAAATATCCAGACAGTGCTTTACACAACTGTTTAACAACTGCTAAACACATAAATAGACATCAAGTACTAAAATATCATGTTGATATGAGCCATATAAACAGAAGAAAGCAGAAATGCAGTAGTCTTTTTAGTGTAATCTAGTTTTATGTCTAGACAAATGTTACTTAAAGTCTGAGTTTGCCTCAGTGATGCTTACTGATACTTGAAGAGAACATGGTGCTGCTGGGTGCAGCAGGGTATTGCTTCCCAGTGTTACTCTTCATTTTGGGGGCTGATGTCTGCCAGACAAATGGCACAAGTAACAGCAAGCGTTGCAGGGCTGAGTGGGAGCTCTGCTGGACCTTGACGCTGTTAATATTGTGGTTCTGCTCATGACTAACAGGGCCTTTGAAGGCAAAGGTATAGATTAATAGAAAACAAAAAGAGGGAGGCAGCATAGAGCACTTTCTATCTGCATTTTTCTGCGCAAAGGCGTAGGACTTCTGCTGACGCCTTTATCTTTTTCTCTGTGATTATGTTCTGTGATCAATTTAGACTTCTGTGTAGGTATAGCAATATGCTATAAACTGCTATCCCATAAGCTGCATATAGGACATATCAAGTAGCCTAGAGTTATTACATTAATAACCGAAGGATCAACCTTTTTACAATTTCATGTTACAGTAGATGAGCTCACTGTTCCTGAAGAAGCCATTAAGTCACATTTGTGCAGAAGGTAGCGGGACCTGCAGCACAACTACTGTTTCAAGAAAATATGATGCAGATACAGACTTACATCCAAGCATGGGAACTTGCCGGTGGGCCCCTCAGGCTCTCTGGCAACCCACACGCTATTGAGGAGGAAGAAACAGCTGCTTCGGCTATCACTGGAAAAGATGACAGGGAAGGGAATTCAGCCTTTCAGAGGGGTCCCGGTCCCTGTGAAGGAGCCGCAGAGTGTTGAGCCGGTGACATCATGGGAAGCCGCGGCGTGGCCAAGAATGGCACCTAGCCGGCCTCCTGGCCCCGCACGCGCGGAAGCAGAGGCAGCTTTGCTAGTGGCCTCGGAGGGGACGGATACACAGGACTCCAGGGCAGAGGAGTGCTCTGAGCACTGCGTCTGCCTCACCACACTTCACCAGGGGCTTCTGGACTGCAGAGCCTGGCTTTCTCATGTGGCGGGAGCAGATGCAGAGCCCCTTACAAAGACGCTCTGTTGGAGGGTCCTGCGCGGCTGCACCTCGGGATGGCTCACGAACAAGGTGGTGCCTCCCGTACATCTCACTGGGTTCAGCAAAAGCAAAATGGTTATTGGAGCAAGACTGCCAAAGGGCAGGAGGTGAACTGAGACGGGGCTTTTCCAGAGGAAACGCCTTGACTTGTGGTTTCCCCTTGATGTTAGACAACATAGATCTTCCCTTGCATTTCAAAGTAAGGAAGGAGCAAGTGTCCAGCTCTTAAAAGGTGCTTGGTTTTGGGGTTTATCTGCCGAGGAGAGCAGGCAGTGCAGAAGAGGGTTCAGCCTGTTGAACGGGAACCGTCTTGGGGCAACTGAGATTAGCACTGTTACGGAGATGTCCTTAATAACAACTTTATCCCAGACTTAGAGCCCAGCCTACGTGGATTCTTGTCTTGAAACACTTGAGAGGTTGGCGTACCTACAAGGGAGAGGGCAACCTGTATCTGCACTCAGCACGGGTCCCCAGGCAGCAGGGACATGAGCGCTAGTTCCTCTTTCAGATTGAGATGGGTCTTGAGTCTCCCTAAAGTAGGTTATGTTATGGCAGCGTCAGGCAAGGGATGATCTTGCCCTTCCATTGAAGCTGGGCCGCAGCTCCGTGAGGAATGCAGGCTTCCTGGGGCCAGGGAGAGCATAATCTCTCTCACACACACATCTATATACAAACACATACCTGCGCCTGTCCACTCGCCCGCACCACACTGAGCATTCCACAGCCAGGGCACAAGATACGAGCCGTTATGTCCCGGTCGATTTTGAAAAATCTCCATCGATACAATAAATAAATGTGACTGAGGTTTACAGTTCAAACAAGCTACGAGGAGTCACCACAAATCAGCTTGTCACGTTGCCACCAACTTTACAATCAATCTCTCATAAGGGCTTAGACTCTGACTCCTTTCCTCAGTTTGCTTATTTTTGTGAGTTAACTGGCTGTAAGGGAGTCACTAAAAGATGACTAGACTGAGACCTTTCTGCTCTGATCGGAGCAAAGCTCTCTTACACAATAGCATAGAGCCTACTTTTTAAAGGAAAAAGAAGATTGGGGAAAAAAGCAAACAAAGCTGCTGGCCCCTGCTCTAACACCATGGTTCTGGCGTGGGCGGTCAGGAAGACTTATTAGAAAATGCCGTTGGAGCAGACGGAAACTGTGGCAAGCGAGGGCTCAAGTAGTTACACTGCAGTGTAATAAGTGAAGCTCTGGTGTGTAACCTTCGAATGACGTGCTCTTAATCCCCGTTACACAGCTCAAAACAGCTTTTGGGTTATCTCTTTTCCAGAAAGTCTCAGCCTAAAGACCTGTTTCCCCCTTATGATGCTGGCATGGAGCTTCCTGCAGCCTTTTTGAAAAACCTTGCTCAGAAAAGAAGTGCCCCCAGTTTGACCAAGCAGGTCCATGCAGCTCCTCTCACCCCGGAGCTCGGATCCTGCCCACATCAGTCCAGCACTTGCTGGCAGTTTTGGCGGAGGTGAAGAAGCATCTTGGCGGGCTGGACCACGGGATGTGGTGTCACACTGCGGCTAGAGGAGGGCTCTGAGGCTTCAGGCTGTGATCTTACCCAGGTCCCGTCCGTTTCTGAATTTGCCGATCTTTTCTATATGCATAGTCTAGGTTCACCTCTACACCTTTAGTTGGCTAAAGCCACTAAAGCAATGGAAGTCAAGGCTCCTTCTTTCCTCATGGGGATAAGGAGGCACCTCCTGCAAGCTGTTCATCCAGCCTTTTCCAGATTCCTACCCTGGCTTCTCTGAAACAGGGACTCTCTTTTAGGGTATTTGACTACTTAACCTTTGCAGGACCTTCTCTTCTTGCAGTAAACCTGAAGGTAGCAACAATAACAAAAACACGAATTACTCAGAAATAAGGGATCCGGCTAGAGCATTGTATAGGAACAATATAACCTCTTTGCTTTACTTTTAGTGCTATTTTGAACTGGGCTAATGGTTTCCATGTTTTTTTCCACAATGACTCCCAAATGTTTTTTCCTGATCAGCACGCTGAATGGCTGTTTCATTTAGCACATAATCATTAGCTGCACTCCTTGCTACCAGACAAATTATTTTGCCTTTGCCTTCTCCGAAAGGCATCTGCCATCTGTTAATTCACTCATAACAATATCAGTGTTGTAACTTTGCTTATAATAATAATAATTATACACTTGGCTCCCATCTCATGCTTTTCATCAGATCTCAAAGGGCTCAAAACCCCAAATTGTTCTGAATCTTGTTACAAAACTCATTGTCACTAACTTTATCCACAAGTGCTCTAGTCCTGTTTTAGCTATCCAGTTTCAGACTGTTTACCAGAGACCCCCTGGCAATTTTTGTGTCGAATGTCCCAAATTAATCCTTTTGACTTTGAAAAACAATTTTTGATGTCTCTAGCTCCAGTTCACCCCTCTATTCTTAATGCTCTGTAACTCTCCAGTCATAACTCTTGCGTATTGCATTTTGACAGTAAATCCCAGCTATATACTAGGGCACTTAAGTTACAGAATCTTAGAATCAATTGTGTTTGTATAGATACATATTTACTGCTTAAGAGTCTAAGGGAGTCTGCCTACCTCTTAGTAGGTGCAGCTTCTGTCCTGATGAAGTCAGAGACTGATGTAAGCTATGCTGGCTTTTGGACTCTCCCTAAGCTGAATTCCCACCCTTTCTTCTCTGTGCGATAATGTATGAATTTAAGAACTCAGCAGATGTTGAACTCCACTGAGATAAACACATGAGCTCTCACACCTGAAATTTCTAGACACCTATTAAACATTTTTCATGCTTTTCCTTCTCGGAATGCTTGTTTAATAATAATAAAAAGCTAAAGGTGTTAAAGCAACTGCTCTGGAGTCTTTTCAATTTCCAGTTCTCCTACCTCATTTTGAATGCCTCGTTGCAGTTCTCATGCAGCTTGTCTGAGTCTGGAGAGCCCACATTAACACAAATAATATTGTGTGGATGCAGAGCAAAGCAAAAAGTGAAGAGAATGAGAGAAGTGATACAAGGGATTTTCCAGCTCTGTCAATAAATTTACCACAATAATTGCTTCCTTCAACATGTTTGTTACTAATGGACCTGCATACAGAACTACTTACAACATAATGCTTTCAGTGATTAGAGTTCCTTTTTTTGTTTGCAGGATATCTGAGCAGTGCTGAACGTGTGGGATCTTCTTATTTTAAAGTAATTCTTTGGGTAGTTGCTGAGATGATCGGTTGGGAGCAGATCAGCCCAACTCTGCATGGGGCGTACACATAGTTTGACATGTGTGTGACATGACAGTTGCTCCCTTGCCTCACACTGTGTAGGTGTCGTTCCTTCTTTTGTTAAGACCTTTTAGAAAGCTTGAAGATCATCCAAGAAGTCTGATTGAACTAACCTTTAATGGTCCCTCCCAGACGCAGAACATAAATGGACTCAAAGGGGCGGACGCTCCAATGCCCAGTCGAGGGGGCATCAGATAAAACCAGCAGGAGTCAAGATCAGGGGAAACAAAAGGGGAAACTGAGCCACAAAATATCTTCCCAAAAGGATAGTGGATGAGAGAGGAGACCAATTCATGCAAGATCACTGTGTTTGCAACCACATCAGGCATAGGAAATCTTAGTAGTGACAAAGGCAGAGGCAGGGAGCATAGGAGAAGGGAAATGTTAAATGCACTTGTCCTCTTTATTTGCTCACCCCTAGCACCATTCAGCAGCCCTTCTGCAAAGCAAGACCCCAGCTTAGTGTATGGGTGTTTTTAAAAAGGCTCTGAAAATATTTTCAGGGACAGAGGTTTCAGGGCGAATGTCACTTCAGATGCCTGTTTGCAGACACACTCATTAAAATGATCTCTTCCAACAAAGCGCAAAAAACTTTTCTGAGTGCTTGCCTAATGCTTGCAGTTTTATTTTATTATTGCGGAAATAAAGAATACAGAGATACTTCCCACAAGAGCAGGAAAAGCCTTTGCACTGTAGCATGCTGTGAGTTGATAAAAAACTCCTTCACCCTTCTTGTTAGAAAGCGAAGATGATGTAACAACTTATGAGTTTGCCAAGGCAAAAGGGAATGAGGGATTTCCTCAAACTAGAGGCAGGCTCATTCCACTCATCTTTTTTCTTCTTTTTAAAGTTTTGACAGGAGGATATTCCTGGGGAGGCACTACAACCATTGAACAGGGTCTGTTGCCTGTTGCAGATGGTACTGAATTGCAGATGAATGCCAGACACATCAGGCTTAACAGGATGCGTTTTAGCAACTTGAATATGTTGGTGAAAACAGGAAAGCTAATAAATCAGCCACTAAGGGCCAGACTTGGAAAGTCAGTCTTTGGGGCTTTTTTTAATGTGGGAAGCTTCTGGGGTGCAAGCAAATATTTCAGACACGTATGTGTTGTTTAAACCCAGCCACTCTTGTAACTCTTTTGGGCATTTAACTGACTTTAAACACTGGCAAGTATAAAACCAGGCTGAAAATCAAAGCCAACAGAACAGATTAACCCAGAATGGTGCTGAAAAATTGGCACTTCACCTCCCATGGCTAGTCTAACTTGTGCATGAAAAAGATACCTCTCATTTTCTTCTCTTGTCATGAATTTTTAAAGACTGAACATATGACAAGCTATGAAACATGGTCACTGTTGTACCCATGGAAAAGGACATATTACAAGTATTTGTGATGAAGTAAAGGACAATTGTGGGTGAAACTTTCAGTAGATTCCTGTGCAAGATTTGAGCATAGCAAAGTTTTCTGAGTCCCCATAACACTATATGAATCTAGCCACTCTTTTTAATATAGCTCTCTGTATGCATGTGTATGCTGGTTGTTTGCACATTTCTCCAAATCTGTTTTTTTTTTTTTTTTTTAAACATTTAAACATATATTTCTAAAATATTAAAAAAAAAAGAGTAAGAGAAAAGAGGAAAGGTTGAAACAAGTCTGGTGCAAAAGTATGTAGACCTGGCTAGACCTGTGTGAGTTACTTGTGTAAAGATAGTTTTGTTTCCTAAGAAAATATGAGGAGAACTTGAACCCTGTCTTCCCATCTTCCCCTGCTCCTACTTCCAAGTTGCTTCTTGCTCCATTACAGTGGTTCTCCATTAAGGTGAATGATGTTTTCCTGAACTGTGATTTGAGGAGAAATGCTATAGCTATTTTAATTTCTAGAGGCATATTTAACAGTTGTTTAATTTACTAATATGTGGCTTTGCAGAAAGCTGACTCAGGAATACTTACATGTCAGATTAAAAAAAAAGTAGAAGGACAAGAATGGAAAAGAAGATGTGAAAAAAAAAACTTTTTTCATTCCATCAATTAAAATACTGGTTTTTTTTTTGCTCTCTGAACATCTTCAATGCCTGTCCTACTTGATTCCTTTTAAATATTCCATGTTCCTTGCAATGAAGAAGTGGAAAACTCTACACTTTTAGAAATTATATCTTTCTCATCTCAGGTCCAATGGACATTGATGTGACTTCAGATGTTTCAAATCTATGGGACCTCAGTCAACCTCTGATTCAAGGCGAGGGGAAGTTAACTGAGTTCTCCTATTTTCTTGCTTTTTGAATTGGTGATTTCTTGTGAATGATTGTGAGGAACACTAAAAAGAATGGATTGGAAACTTGACTGCTTGAAGATAACTGGCAGAGGAAATTAATTTTTATTTTTGTGTTTTGCACTATACTAATTATATCCTTTACAGACCAGAAGCAATGCAATGGGCTCTGCAGAGCTGCAATTTCCAGTTCTTGCAGATTTATTCAATGCATTGGCTTGAAAATGCTCTGCAGGTCCAGAGGCACTAAAGGAAAATTGCAAATCTTTGTAAATAGAAAATGCAGAGGAGATTTCTACCACATGAGCATGACCCATTCACAAATGTGAAACAGCAAATAATTACATATGTGGACAAATTACTAAGGAGAAACCACTTGGTCTGCTCTAAGGCCCCATTTTTTTTTTTTTTTTTTCCCAGAGAAATACCTGCCCATGTAATTATTCTGAAATATTTAGCATTGCTATTCTGGGGAAGAGCCCCATATAGATTTTTTTTTTTTTTTTGCAGTGCCTTAAAGACAGCTTTGCAAGGGAGGAACTGACTACGGTGAGTTATCTCACCAGAGCAGCTATCCCACTGTGAAACCCCAGGGCCCAGCACATGGGCACAGAAGTCTCCATGAACACACGTGTACTTTAGTATCCGTAGATGGGCAGATATTATATACTCACTTTCAGCTGAATTAAGTGAGCACAACCATCATATTATAATACTTAAAAGTAATTCAGATCTGGGGCTTGAACTGCTTAACAGTTCCTTTAATCTGGAATCCATAATGTTTTCAGCAAGAAGTATCATCCTATTTTTCAAAGGTCAGATAAATCAGCTTTAAACTCATGAAAAGGTAAACACACCGATACCTGCATAACTTTTCTGGGTTTATGAGATAATCTGGGCAATGGGAATACAAAGAACCATCATAAATCCTACTGCACACCAGCATTTCATTCCTGGGATGGCGTTCCTCTACGTATACGGGGGTTCCTCTACTGTTCAGTGCAATTTGCCTGAAATTATTATTAGGAAATGTTAAATCAAGTAGAAGTGTAAACCCCAGCAGGAGCATAGTTTTATGCAAGACCATTTTCCACCAGCCAGCTATGAGATATGGGATATTTGAGATGGGGACATAGGATGGATCAGAAGACATCTTCAGTGGTGCTCAATGATGCCATTTTGATGCTATGTAAACAGAATTGTAGTTCCAGATGAAAAATAAATGGAGAGGATTATTGCCTGTGTTTTACAACCATTCCTTTTGAGCTTTTCTATTACGTTATTTTAATGCTGTAAAAGTATGCTGGAAAACTCTTTCAGCACATCCATATATATATATTTATTAATATGAATGTATACACACACACACATATTTACATATAAGAGAAGTCCATTGTAAATACATGTCATTCTATAAGGGACTAGACTGCTCAAGAATATAAATATCTTTTAAAGACCTTTTCAGCAAAGTGCTTAAATTATAGGTTCTGATTTCTGAGTCCTGACTGTAATGAGATCTGGCTGAATGTCGACAGAGATGCCTTTAAAACAGTGATTATAAGACCACTTCATGAAGCGCCATGAACGTCCTCTGCAAACAAGGGCTGCTAATGAAGAGCAGCAGAGCTGCACAGTAGCTGATGGAGAAGCCTCTTCCCAACCCTGCAGTCCAGAGCTCCTGGGCCCAGTTTAGGAATGGGGTATTTGTAGTTCAGGGGCACACAGGCAGGCATGGGGTCACCTCTGGCTGGAGTTCAGCCCTGTATAGCCCTGTACAGGGATTGAGGGCTCCTTCAGTTTCTCCTGATTCTCCAGCGCTCTTGCCTGTGAGGCAAGTTGGAGTTGGACGTGCTTAAGCAACGGGTCCTTGTTTTCATGAGATGCTTGGCAATGCAGTGAAAAGGGTCTGATCCAGAGACTTGTCTGTCCATGGAAGCCTCCCCAGTGACTTCAAAGGGGCTCTGGAAAGAGTGCAAAGTCACAAGAAGAAATACAAGAAGAAGTAGCATTTTTTGATAGTTTGCTTTTCTCATAGAGAAAGGAAGGGTATAGGGAGTCACATTGAATGCATCAAGCCCTCTGCACCACTTACCAAGGTTTGGTAGCAGCTTTCCTCTGGGGAAATATGCTGTCCCCAGGCACCTACATGGCTGTCCCTGCAAGTGGCCCTGCCGTGCTCAGGACTGCCCCCCTTGCTGCTGCTCCTGGTGGTGTCCAAAGGAAAGACTGGTGAAGGCTAATGCAAGCTGGGACTAAAAGCCATGGCTTAATAGTGTGAGCTTGGAAATGGGGAAAACATGCCAGTAGACACAGTGTGTGTGTTTTGGGGGGAGAATAGAGTAAATAGACATCTTTATTTTATGTCTGATTTGTTTTTCCCATTTGTAAGCTCTCTGAAGATAAATATGGGGAAGATTTCCATTCATTAAACAGTGGTATTTTGGTAATACACCCCCAGAAATCAAGAGAGGCTGATTTATTTTAAATGGCCCTTGTCTCCATTTATACTAAGCAAACCGAGCCTGGGGTTTGTCCAAAGCAGAGCAGATAGACCACCAAGTAGTCTCATCAGCAGAGCGCTAATTGTGGCCATTTATTATAGTCACTTATCTGATAGTAGCTTCTTTATCTGTGATAGTTTTACAGGGATAAAACCCACCAGGCATTCGCACTAGTATATAAACATGTTACCTTGCGGCAGAGTGTCTGTTACTTACTGTCAACACTTGCCAGCAAAAAAATGCCTATCTGCAGCTTATATGATGTAATGATGAGTTTAATATGCCCCAGTGAAAGCCGCAGAATAAACAAGGCATCACAAGTGTTTGCCTTGTCCAGCCTCTTAAACAAATAAAGGTGGCTGAGAAGTACAAACACCACCAGGTTGGCGCTTATCAGTGTGATGGTCACAGGGCCGCTAATGCAGACTCCCCTGCAAGCGAGGGCTGTGTGTCCTGCCACTATTGCAGTAAATATTGAGCGAGAGCCTTGGGGCAGACACAAGGCAAGTCTCTTCCTTGGTCTCCTTTGTAACTTTAGGGCAAATCTGTAATGCTATGGCCATTTCAGGTCTAGTTCTGGGCTGTTTGCAAGGACCACAGAATCACGCTCCACACATCAACATCCAGTGAAGAAAATCACTCCAGCAAGTGGTTACAAATTATTACTATTATTATTATTTTGTTTTACCACTGTTTCTGGATCAGCCTCATTTTACATGTGACTGAAATTCATTTGGTTGACAAAAGTTGATGGACAGGCAGACAAAAATTGCGGATGGATACATCAGTCTGTGAATAGATCCTTTGTTAAGGAATCATCCCTATTAAGGAAGGCACTTAACATCATCCATCCCTCGGCTGACAATAAATAAGCTAGCACCAGCTTGGCTGCAGTGTTGATCTTATGATAAGTGATGGAAATACATTCCATTTGTCTTAATGAAATATTGTGGAGAAGTGGCATTATCTACCTAAGATGGCTGTTTTTAATGTCAAATATTGCAGGAAAACGAAGGAAAGAAACAGTTTTAGGCTGGACGTTTTATAGAGGATCTTATTTTAGTGATTGATTCCGTGAAGGTGGATCTGCATAGGCACACATATGTTACACAAAAATTGTAATAACTTTCACAGTTTGCAAAGGTGTTTGGAAATCATCAATACCAGACCTTTGCTTCATGGGGTGCTATCGACTCTCAGATTTTCATAGTCAGCACATAATATCCTCCATGCAAAACATCCCTATGCCAAGTCTATTTGCTTGCAACAAATGTGAATTTTCATGCAGAACTGTCCTTCCTGTAACTCAGACCATCAGGATGGAAGCTTCCTGCTTTGCTTTGGCTGGAAAATGTGAGGCAATTGTTGCTTCATCATCTCTCACAGAGAACAACAAATTCACTTGAAAGCTTTACTGTCTGCCTTCAGGATGCTTATTGCAAATGCTGCAAACAAACAGCTGGATTGTTGGGTGACAGCATGGCTTTCATTTGGGTCTAGAAGATCATGTGGTCTGGAAATTGCTTGGAGGGATAATTTCGTTTTGAATTGCTTTGGCATTGTAAACAAAATGACTCAGGACCAGATGAAATGCCTTGGCAGAGCCGTCCACCTGTTGGCTAAGTCCTTCTAAAAATAGGTAAATGGGAGGCAGATGCATCCGAAAGATCTCATGGTTGGAAAGGCGAGTGTAACACTATATGAACAGGCAGAACTTGTGGCTTGAGGAGGGTTATCCAGCCTGCCTAGGAGCAATCCCATGTCCACACCACTGGGTAGCTCTCCTAATGAGACCAAAGAAAATTTTGTTTATTTGCTGATGGGCAGAGACTGCTTTTACATCAGCATTTGCCATCTGGACAACCTACCAGCAGGCAAGGCAAATGGCTTAGGGGTTTTATTGCAGCTGGGGTCAGCTCGGAGCTTGTACCCTGTCAGGAACCAGATCTTGAAGGACGTGGTTTCTCTCTCATCAAGCGGTTTCTCATCATCAAGATGAGAAACACACGCGAAGCCTGAGCGTGTTGGCCACAGTACAACTGCAATCTGTGGTGGACCATGCACGGAGCCGGACCGCCTCGCCGAGCCGTGTGGGATGAGGTGCATCCCCTGCTCCGTGCCCAGGAACAGCAGTGTGGCCAGCGCAAGGGCTTCCAGCTCGGGGAGCCGGCATCGCCGCTCAAGAGGCATGATTTCTGTCCCTGCGTTGAAAAGGACGCCAGCAAGAAGTCACCGGCTGGCCTGATATTTTTACCATTGAGTGGAGATCCGTGATTGAGGTCACTTAGTTCAGGAGTGTAAAGATACAGGGTCAGATTTCTAGCTGCAGTCAAGGGAGCTGTGTATCAGCAGAAAATGTGGCCCGGTTTTTCCAGCCAATAGCTCAGCAGATCCAAACCTGGTTATGAAAATCAAACTCTTTGCACAGGCCATCAAAACTCAGTGGTTCAAACTAACTACCAACACTGTTGATGGTGCATGAACCAGAGGAGAGCTGGCTACTTTTCCCAGGGCTGCACAATTTCTAAGCTGCTAACAGAGTAGAAAATAGGAAAACAAGGTATTATTTTTTGTCAGTAAATGAAACATATCTGACTCAAATTTCCTGCAGAAGACAGCAGATCCATTGAGTAAAAGTGTGTCATTTTTATAGGCATTCCTCCGAGCACAACCACATTTAAGAAAGCCACAAATCTGAATGGCAATATGATTTTACATGAAAAAAAAAAAAAAGATTTAACATGTTACTGTACATTTTCCCCGGGCTGCAGGGGAACTGTTTCTTGCTTAGCTGTGAGTTCATAAATTATCAGGTTGAGTTCATGCACTATCATGTTTCAGGACAGAGCTGTTTTACAAATAATGCTACACAGTTGTTCATTGGTAGGTACACAGGGAAAACATTAAAACATGACAGATTAGGACTGCAGGAAAACAATACAGAGGAGTGGGCAACTGATTCTGATAAAGTTAAAAAGCTGTTACCACTTCAGCGGCTGTTGCTTAATCTCTTGTTTTCAGAGTTGATAACACGATCATAAAGTTCACTCCTGGCTGAGTCTTGGCACAGAAGTTTTTCTGTCCAGAAGTGAATTCCAAATACAAATACAGAGCTACTATTAATAAAACCTCCTCCTTTCGAAAGACAGAAGTGTAAGTAAATGCAAAATCCGATTTTTGATAAGGCTGCTTGGGTCCAGGGAATACATGGCTTTGTAAAAAAGGCTTTGCAGACAGAAATACAATATATCAGTTATGATAGTACAAAAATATGGCTCTTGCACTGAAATATTTGCACTTTAATAGAAGAGTTTGCAGCAAAACCAGTGCCTACTTTTTACTGCCCTACGCTCAGTAGTACTGCTGCAAGCAGATAGTAAGGCGAAGGGAAGCTCATTTTGCAGACTGTTGAAATCAATAAACTTTGGTGGTAGTTCTGAGGCCAGCCAAGTTCTGGCACCTGTCTTGCAAGGGACTGGTTACAAAAATGGTCAAACAATGTCTAATAATGCTCCACATTACAATGCCACTGAGCTGGAGTGAGGTTTTCCTGAAAATACTGCTTTTCCCTTCAACTGGGGTCATTCACAATACCAAGAGAACTGAAATTCCCTCTCTGAACAACCCTGGAAGAACAAGGAGAAAGTTTCATTTTCTTAAGCCTGGGAACCAGTCTTCCCTGTTGATTGAGTAGGAGAATGTATTTGGAAGATGGGACTTCTAGTCCCAGCTCTGTAAGAAACTGTTTTTGCTAAATCTTTCCATTTTCAGCATTTTAGTTCCTCATGTGAAAAAATAGGTGCAGTAACTTTTGTTAAGCAATTTGTTATCCTCAGAGGAAAAAGAAATGTCATGTAAGTGCAGTGTAAACAGCTCAATCTGAACAACTTTGAGGCCTGGTTTGGTGATTACAAACAGTGTCTCTCCCCGTACTCCCTCGTTTTTAAAATCCAGCACTGCAGCTGTGACTGTCCTACAGGGGTTTCATAGCTATGTAAGACCCCATTTTCAATGAACTGTTTGTAAAGGCGTAATGGAGACTAAATAAAACTGTCATAAGGTCTTAGTATGGGAAAGAGTAGTTGTTTTAAGGTGAATTCTTTATATGCAGAGCAACCTTGTTAAGATTTAGTTAAGATTTATATCATGGATTAAATATTATTTTGTATTTCAAAAATGTAGTTCAATTATAATTATAATCAAGATCAAGCTTTTAGCTCTTCAGTAATTGCATGTGTCATTTCTTTTGCTAACTACAACATTTCAGAAGTTATTTCTTTAACTCTTAAACCAAAATTTATATTCAGATAGGTGGCTATCAGTATCTATTCTTGACCTATATTCTCTCTTCCCTCTTCTTCCCTCATCATCAGCTGCGACTTGCAAAATCAGCTTCCTTAGGAGTATTTTGATGCTTTCACTGCCTGCCAAAATCAGGAAGTACGGTACATACAGAAAACCAGACTTCATAAAGCTAGTAAAGCTGGGAGCAGGCTCTTATGTTGTCTGTTACTTGTAAATGTAACATGCTTGGGTCACAGTCATGCTGGCATTTATGCTTGCAATCTAATTGAAATAGAAACCTGCAATATGTTATGGGATGCATATGATCGTATATGAGCCTGTGAAACCACAGGTAGATGAGATACAGTGCATACCAACGCCAGCTCTCAGTCACATTATTCTCATACTGATCAGCACTATGTGAAGGCTGAAATGGACCTGAATTCAGGTAAAATAAGTAATATTCAGAAGAGTCAGACCCATTACTTGAAGGCTATTCTAGTGTTTAGGCACAGAGGGATGGATTACATATTTTTAAGCCTGAATTCCATTCCAGAAATGTGTTTAATCCCCTTTTTAATACTTGTGTGTGTGTGCCAATAACATCTTTTTATTTGCTCCAGCAGCAGCAGCAGCCGGTTAGTTAGATGCTATCAACTACTTCTTCATTTGGTTGTCCTTTGCATGCTGATAAAAACCACATAAGATGGGGAAGAGTAACCTTAAACCACAAGCTTACCCTGAATATAATAGGATGCACCTTGAAACAATTTTGATGTCTCCATTGAAATCAGCTTAGGTTAAGCCTACATAAATAGTGTCAAAGGGGAACACACCCAGAACGCTCTGGGAGATCATGATAAACACTCCTGATGTTTTGCAGCTGTGTTCATCATCTGTGCATTTCACAATAAAATTTTACAAAGCATCCAGACACCCAGCTGGTTGTATTCACTGGGAGATAGTTTTCTCCACGATGGCATTTCACTCTGTGTCTGTTGTCGTGCCGTGCTCTCCCCCACCTTCAGTCCTTGTCACTTATTTCTTATTAGGTATGACAAATTGTGGTAATTTTAGATGTGTCAGACTTAAGGAGTAAATCCTACTTATTAAAATGTGACCCCCCCCCAATGTTTTCGCTGAATAGAAAATGTTTCCAAATTAGTTAATTTGGACCAAGTATTCATAATATTTAGCAAGTATTTTTTGAATTAATATTTGACTATGCCAGCAATTCCCCTCTGAAGTGATTATGTCTTGATTCTGAAAACCCCGCATACGCGGTAAAGTGCAAGTATGCGAGTGATCATATTTCTCCTGCTATCCTATCTGTCTCTGCTGAGACCTCTAATATCCTGAAAGTTAAGTATAGCTACTTGCAGGATCTGGGCCTCTTTTTGAAAAAGCGAAAAAAGGAAACGCAAGTAAAAGGACTCACACCTGAGTGTCCTCTCCCTGACAGTATATTACTAGCATAATTCCCCTGATGAAATTGGAATTCCTCCTGATTTACACCGAGAGCATTAATGAGAGTGGGTTCAGGTCTTAAGTGCCTGGGTTTAGCTGTATTTCTTCTGTTTTCATTCCTTCCCTGAAGATTCCCAGGAAATCTCACTTCAGGGAGATAAGTGCCTAAAAGAATGTTCAAATTAATTTCAGACCTGCCTGGACCGGCCAGGCAGATAACCACTGAGAGGAAATACCCCAACAAAGGGATTTATTGCGCTATCACTGTTCTTTGCCAAGTTGCAACATCTTAATCTTCCATGATGACATTATTATGAAGCAGCAAGAGCAGAGACAGCCCTGTGAGACCGTCGGCTCGGAGCCTCGCGGCGTTCCTCGAGACCTGCTGCTCCTCGCCGTGCCATGAGCCAGGCTGATCTAAACGTGCCTTGGGCCACCACAGCCCAGCCGGGCACGAGGCGAGTTTCAAGGGGAGCCACTAGTTTGTGTTTCCTGACCTGTCACTCCAGTGCCTCCTGATTTCTGTCCTGGGGGTGACCAACCCAGAGCAATTTTCGCCACAGCAGTTTTCTAGGATCTGGGATCTGAAGGGGGTGGCAAAGTGCTGGAGCACAGCGAGCAGCTCACTAGCATACAGGCCTGCAAAATAAACAGATGAAAAGGCCTCTGTATCATGCTGAAGACCCAGGAAGAGGACAGGAAGCAGAGGAGAATTTGGTCTTTTTGTCACACCCATAGTGCGGCATTCTGGTTTCTACAATATCTTCAGTTTCTATTTATTCTGAGGGAAAGAAACAGTCCATGTTAACTGGCAATATGTAAAGCCCTAAATAGACCCTTTCTTGACAACTATGCATTGCACCTTTGCCTTTTAACCTTACCTAAATATATAACGACTCTACTCCAACTTTCAAGATTATCATAGTTTTTTCTCTGATTCCGGCCCAATCGCTCCACTTGCAGGCTGGGGTCTGAGTTGCTCTGGAGAGCCCCATCTTCTCCTGAGGTTATATGTCAGTGTTGAGTCTGAGACACATTTCAGACAGTTTGCGTCATTGTGTAAACAGTGATAACAATATTTAATGATGATAAATCTGATTTTCACCACAACACCATAAAACAACGGGCAGAATGAATTATGCAATTTACAGCTAACAAAAAGGCAGCCAAAGGGAAAGTAAAGGATATGTACAGCAAAGAGACAAATTTAGTGGTCTGAGACTATAGTGTCATTTGTTTTTGTGTTTAGTAGCACTTAGCAGTCATGGTGCATAAATAATCTTTATTACAGCGAACTCGGGAATGCCGCTGGTGACTATTTCTCACTAAGCGGGACAACAGCTTCGTGCAGCGCAGCGAGGTGCAGTTCGGGTCTGGAGGCTTCACCGCTTGCTCACTGCTGCTCGGGCACGAAAGGCCTGACGCTCGGTGACACAAGGCTGCTCCCACCCCTGGGATGTGTGAGAACGCTGTCCCCCTTTGAAGACACTTTCTGTTCCACGTTAATGAAATTCGGCTGTTTTCTCACTAATCTAATTACCCAAATGAATTTTGAGCCTACAGTCTTGCGAATTACACAATGGCAAGAAAGAAAAAAAAGAAGAAACATAAAAGAAAAACACATCGAGGGGAGCTACAGAAACACAAACATTTCTATCTTATTTTTGGCTCGTTTGTTTATTTTTAATACATGAGCACAAAAAAGAGGAAGAAAAAAGAAGGAGCAGCATCTGTAAACTGTATTCCTTCCCTTTTTTTCTCCTCCAGTTCCACACCCTCATTTTCTTTTTACTTATTTTTGTTATTAGTCAATATCAAAACAGTTTTAAAAATTCATGATTTTTCATATACTCCTCCACTTTTTTCAGTGGAAAAAATATGATGCACAAAATCATATTCCTAAGAAGTTCCCAGAAATGTGCATATTGAAGACAACGACAGAAAGTTTTGATTTTGAAAACTGAGCATGATTTGCTCTTCTACATCAAAGAAACAATCCAGAAATCTCAATTACAGCAATGCTTTTAGAGAAACATTTCAATCAAAAAAAATAACATTCATGGGGAGTAAGTGCTGAGAGAAAGATAATGTCTTTCTCTCCAGCCAGCCATCATTTTGTGATCCAATTTTGATATAATACGTATAATATTACATACTATAAAGCAGTGATATGTGCAGGGGTGAAAACTCGGTGCAGCACAATGCTGGGGGGGTCTAACTCGAGACCATGAGGTGTCCTCTCAGGCTCCCAAGGGGCTCCTGGAGGTTTATTGCCTGTACAAAGGATTTTCAAAGGCTGTTCAGCTGAAGGAAGAGCATGCGCTGCCTGGCACGTCCCTCTGCTCCCAGCAGTGTTTCTGGTGGGTGTCCTCTCCTCTGGCCATCCCTAATGGACACGTGGACCCGTCTCGCCTGCAGCGCGGCGAGAGCTTTTAGGCAGCACGTGCCCGTCTCCGGCTGTGCTGCGAAATCAGTAGCTTCTCCGTCC
Organism: Crypturellus tataupa; assembly: GCA_034781795.1. Classification (NCBI taxonomy): domain Eukaryota; kingdom Metazoa; phylum Chordata; class Aves; order Tinamiformes; family Tinamidae; genus Crypturellus; species Crypturellus tataupa. Next base: position 377,177 of record JAWLRI010000199.1, on the reverse strand, counting down.
TTCAGTCTGCTGCGACCCTCTCTAGGAAGAAAGTGTCTGAGCTTCTTCCAGCCACAGTGAAAAAAAAAATCAATATCCAGAGTGAGGAAACGCCAGATTGCTCAAGCTCTCCATTCTTATGGCTTCTAAGAGGATACCGTAAATTACCGGGTAAACAACTTTTGAAATGACATTAAAAAAGTGATGTGTCACTTGCCAGGGTTCCTTTAACTATGAAAAATAACAGCAACATAGGAAAAAAATGTAAATTTACCATCAGGCAGATCTTCTCCCACAGCATAATGCAGGATTTGATGAATAGAATGAATGAAACAACAGAGGATCCAAGCATTACACAACAGCTATAATTGTGCTAACCAGCTGTAGTCATCTGCTGCTTCCAAAAAAAGTTCAGAGCATTTTGACAGTGTCGCCTGTGTGGATTGGAAGGCTGCAGCAAAAATGTATTTTCATTTATTATTCTGAAGATGATGGTCTATTCCTCAGTGTCAGATTTTGCTTGGAAGGTGCCAAGACAGCGGAGAGTGACGAACAAGTTGGTTTGTAAAGCTGGGAATAAAAAGGAAAAAAAAAAAAAGAAAGAAAAAAAAAGAAACCAGTATCTCTCCCAGTGAAAGATTTTAGACAAGAATACATAAGAACTGCTGTATCCAGTCATACCAGTGCCTGGTTTAATCTCGTGTCTCTTTCTGAAAGCAGTGGGAGTAGAGCAGACCCATCCAGGTAGGGGACCCTTCTCGCCCAGGGCAGGGCGTTACTGGTGCAAGGGCGGAGAGTGAGCTGCTATTTTGAAAGCGCAATGGTGAGACTGACTTGGCTGCCTGCGGCAGGGCTCGGGAGGCAGGCACCGTGGAGCCCAGCTTCCAGGCATCTGCATGCAACATGTGGGGAATGCCGGGGACGGGCAGCTGCTGAGATGGGAGATACCCAACTCAGCTGACAGGAAAGGCCGAGGAGAGGGACGGGAGACCAAGTCCTGCCTCTCCGGTGGTTTGGCTGTTGTGCCCAGGCCAGTGAGCTGAGGGATGCTCAAGCCAATGCTGGGGCCAGGAACATCCCAGACACTTGTGAGGGGCAGTGGACCTCTGCCCAGAAGAACTAGCCCCGAGAATGCATACCAATGCCAGGGCACCTTGGCTTCTCTATCTAGCCCTGCACCGAGTCCTGTGGATGGCAACAGGGGCAGCGCCAGCCCAGAGGTCTCCAGCACAGTAATATCTCTTGAACAGCAGAGCCTTTCTCAGTGCTTTTAGAGGGAAGCTGGGGACTGCAGAAGTGGAGCCAGGAGCCGTCAGAGGAAGCCCCTAGTTATGCATCTGCAGCTTGGTCTTCAGGTTACTGCTCTGGGAGCCTAGCAGTGTGAAGGAGTCTAGCTTGGACTTAAGAGCTGCAGAGGCCTGGGCAGCTCACTGCAGAGTTAGGCTCTTTCACCTTCGGTCAGCCAGTGCTGATGTGTTTTAGCAGAGGATCGGCTTCCAGGGGACCACAGGTTAGAAAGCCCATGGAGAAGGCTGGTGGGGAGGTCACTCTGTGCTCCAAGGCAGCCCATGCATGGATCCTGCCTGGCCCGTGGGCCTCCCAGGTGCTTGCTGTGAGCACCAGCCCTGTGCGAGTGCTGGGGTTGGGCACACCACAGCCGCCTCAGCACGCCGGGGACCGGAGATGCTGTGTGGCCATCGACAAGCTCAATGGGAAGAAGCTCATCCAGACAAAACTGAGGTGCTCACAAGAGTACGTGGGAGCGGAAAGTCTTCTGCTGTCTTTGCAGACTAAAGATGGAGCACAACTTAATCATGTAGGGTTGATCCACTGCTTTGTCTTGTAGCTTTGCCCATAGCTGTGCTTTGGGTTTTTCATGCTGGATTCCGGTCATACTGGGAAAGATAAAGGATGCAGTATGTTAAGTGGATATGGCAATTCAGTTGATCTGGTATGATTAAGGAATGAAGACAAATCCTCTTCAGTAAAACTCACCATTAGTATGAATTCAAATGGACTGTTTTTTTTAATAGAATGGCTTTTTTTGATATTTTCATAATCCACAGAGCTCTAGGAATGCTTTGGTGTGCATGGTGTGCAGGTCAAATTCATTTAATTTGGAGGTGAGATAGGGTGTTTTATCCAGCTTTTAGTACTTGGTTTTGTTTTTGGTCACAGATCATTTACTGAACCTGTTTTAAGTGGAACATTTTTTTTTTTTTTTTTTTTTAAGCCAAGAGTGTTGGCTCTGGCTTGCTGCAAAACAGTGGCTTTCAACAGGATCCAAATCTATCTTCAGCTTTTCTGGGTAACTCTAAATGAGTACTTTAACTTGGGGATTTCTGTGCCGAGGAAGAAGGGAAGTTAACAACTCAGCACTACACAGAACTGGAACTGGCATGTGAGCTTCTGATTTCCTGTGCTTCCCTTTCTGCCCTTGAACAATAAAAAAAAGTGAAACTGGTAAGCTGCCTCGCACCCTGTGAATTGCAATTCTCATGTTGTCTTTTCTTGGGTTTGTAGTTCGTATGCAGCCAAGACCCTATTGCAAGAGGCAGCTGAGATAGCATCTCAGCTAAGTAGCTGTCCTGCAGAAGGGAAGAAAGGTCTTTTATTTAGGTTAGAAAAGGCTGAAAAGGGTTTGGTGCCTGCCCACTTTCTTTGCACAGATATTTCCATGGAAACTGTTTGGCCTAATAATGAAAGTTAAGAGGAGTTAACAGAGTAGATATTGCATGGAACCAAATTCAGAGTTCTTGAAAAGAGACTGAAAACAGAAAACGGGAAAAAAAGAAAAAGAAAAAAATGTGGATGAAACAAACACACAGTTTATATAATGGAATTCAGCCTCAGTACAACATTACAACATTTTTGAGCTAGTGCTGTTTTAAATGGGTAGTCGGGCTAGATGACCTCTAGAGGTCCCTTTTAACTAAAGTTTCTATGATTCTAAGAATCGCATACATTTCAGGATCCTTTCTTCTTGTCATTTTATTAGTCAGCTTTCCTAGTAAAAGCCTATAATTTTGACCTTAACTCATTTTATGTCAGTGTTTTGATATGTAACTTTTGGCAATAGATTATGCTGTGGCCAAACTTTTGCTAAATTACTGTTAAAGACCACCAAAAAGAAGCAGGTTAAATAAGAAGCCATCACATGGCAAAATATTACCTCTTAAGGCTCTCATATTCACTTGTCCTCTCATGGTATTGCAATACATAAAGAAGATGTGGAGGATGCTGGATTTATACTTGCATGAGAGGGTTCAGCCTTTCTGAGCATGGGTTGGAGGTAGAAGTGCAAAGGGAAAGGTGCCGCTCAGTCACAAGGCCTTGCTTCTGCTCCCGGCTTGGATGCTGGGGTCCTTTAACACAGGTGCTGCCAAAGGGTGAATAGGAAAGAAAAATAACGGAGTCTGCTGTGAAACAGTTATACCCACAGTAGACAAAACTTAAAGGTTGAGACAATCTTGCTGTTTACAAGCAATGAACAGTATGGAAGTTATGGGAGCATGTAATTCTCCCATCATTATTTTTTAAAACGTATTTTGACTGAGCGGGACGACTCTTACCCCACCAGGGATGTGCCAGTGGAAAGGGGCACAGTAGTTTAGTCAAGGTTACCTCAATTTGGAGATCCCCACCAGAGTTCCTATTACACCTCCTGATTCTTCTGCTAAAATGAAGGGTCTAACATTGTCAGCTGTGATAATGCATGTGGGCCAAAGTGTCAAAAAATGTACCCCACCAATTGTCTGTATCACCCTCCAACCCAGCAGCCAATTATTCTATTTATTGTTTACTCTGAGATTTAAAAAGATGGATCAGAAAACCTCTATCTTGGACCCAGTGGAACATGATCCCCAAGGGCGCTGAGTGCCCTCTCCTCCACCAGCTCATGTTGCTTTTAGACCGATCAGCATGTACTCACATCCTCTCAGCACTGTGGTTTTCTACAGTGTTCTTTCCCTTGAACTTATCCTATTCTGTCCGGATACCGTGCTTGTGTCTGAAGAGATCCCCTAAGATACACTGTCCTTCATCTCACAAGCTGTGTTCCTGCTATGACCAAGAGTGCTATTATACTGCAGGTCCTGGAGACCCTGGTCCTACCCACAGACGACCTGGCCAGATGCACAGAGGAGCAAGTTGGTGACTCGCATCCTCGGTGGGGCCTGCCTTGCTGGAGCAGGGCATCTCATGGCCCTTGCTCGGGGGGAGCAGCTCAGGAGCCCCCAGGTGCTTCCCAGTGCCGAGGAGCCACGACGGAGCGGTGGTGCCACACACTGCCCTTCCTTCCAGCCTGCTTCACCAGGTGTAAGCAGCAGGCGCAGAGCACGGCTGCGGCTCCCAGTCCGCATTCTGGGCTGCTCTGGATGGGGTCAGGGGTTGCACTTAGTTTAGTTGCTTCAGTTACTCTTAGAGGCTGGGATTAGACTCCCCCCTCAGCATTTGCTCTGTGGAATTCAAATGGTTTATCTCAGGCTCCAGCAGGGCCCGAAGCTGCGCGCAGCACCAAACCTCTGCTTATCACAGCTCTGACATGGCTTCTCTAAGCAAATGTTTAGCCCTACTTGACTCGGGATGAGTGCTGTATTGATTATTAACTTTAAACAAACATCTGGTTTTCATTATGAATGGTAGCAGACCAGAGAGGGGTGCTGTACTGGGCGGTGCGGTCACTTAACAACCATCAGGGCCGGCTATAAAGAAAATTTAACATATCCTGTAATTACAGTCTGCACAGCACAGGGGGATTTGGGATCTGCAGATCTGATTTCAGAACTGAAGAAAATGTTTATTGTATCTGCTACACACATTTATTTACTCAGTAGTAGCGAGGCTTTTGAAATATTGCCTGTAGAAGAGCTTACTCCTTGCTTATGAGAAGGACTTGCTTGTTTAAGCTAGGAAAACCAAGCCAGGCTCATGCTCAGGATGGCCTGCTTAATGCTTTCACAGGCTTCAGGGTTTCAGTGTTTTGCAGAGTTTCAGTGTTGCAGAGCACACAGATCTGTTCAGAAATAAAAAAGACCGTCCTCCCCTCCATCTCGTCCTTGTGGGTCCTCACTGGGGTAGGCTGAGCGGGGTGCGATGACGGCCCGGCGGGGGGACGTAGCTGCTCCTTGGTGCAGGGACATCGCTGGTGGATGCTCCCACCGGCGCGGGGAAGCTGGGCTGACTCCACTCTCCTTGGCGAGGAGAGTGCCGTAGGGTTCCAACTGGGGCACCCTGGATAGAGATCTTGGTGGCCTCTCCTCGCAGCCATCGTGCAGAAAGGGCCACCTCAATTAGCTGAAGGGTTAATTTGCATAAGGCAACCGCATCCGTAGCCATGCGCGGAGCATCAGTGCTGGCTCCCAGGGAATTGCCAGCCAAAGGGAGGCTTTTCTGGTGATGTAATGGTGAAACTTGAGCTCCAGCTGAAAGCGCCGTCCGGGTAGGTGGGGTTTCTGCGGAGCCAGACAGAGCCGGGATCCTCTCCCGCGCCCTCGCTCGCTTTTCCTGGCTCATTCAGGCTGTCTCAATTAAAGCTCAGTCGAATTAATCTTGCACTCTTAATGTCAGTGGCTATTTTTCTAATTCACCTCCACACTCTTTAAGACTATTTCTCCAAACAAAACCGGTCTGTTCCTCAATTTCAGGCTGTCAATTTCATGGGCTGCTGATACATTTATTAGGTGTGTAATTTGCTATTTTTAGGAGGCTGTGGGGGAGCAGCACCATTTCTCTTTTTTTTTTTTCTTTCTTTCTTTTTTTTTTTTTTTTGCATTTATAAACCTCTTACAGTTCCCTGTCCGATGAAAATATTTTTACTATTTAAAGCATAGTATCAAAGTCCAGGTATCTTGGTCCAAATTCCTCCCTAGTGTAACTCTACTGACCTCTATTTCATAAGATGTGAATTTCTTTTCTTTTCTCTTTTCTTTTCTTTTCTTTTCTTTTCTTTTCTTTTCTTTTCTTTTCTTTTCTTTTCTTTTCT